>JASCZW010008728.1:0-47987 GCA_034211315.2 Aedes japonicus | reverse complement strand
GATTCTGTATTATCTCTTGTAGAATTCTACAGTATCTCCTGTTAAAGATGTACAGTATTTCTTGTAGATATATTGCAAAATCTATTGGAAGCGATCGTTACAATTTTTCTCGAAAATATTCTTCAAAATCTCGGTTTTGAGATTCAATTAAATCTTTTTCATAGGTTCTACCAAATCTCCTGTAAAAAATTTACAGAATCTATACACGACAATTTGTAAAATATCTAAATAAATTCTGTAGAATCTCTATATGAGATTTTGTACAATTTCAACAAGATTCTGTGAAATCTGTCTCAGAGATTCTGTGAAATTTTCTCAAGAGATCCTACAGAATTGCTATAGAGATTTTACCGAGATCTTTAAGAGATGCTACAGAATCTCTTGAGAGGATTTTAAAGAACCTCTTTTAGAGATTTGACAGAATCTCTGAAGAATTTTACAGAATCTTGTAAAGATTTCAAAAATCTCTTTTCTCTACATAATCTTTTGTAGAGATTCTACTAAATTTCTTGTAGCGATTCTACAGAACCTCTTGTAAAGATTCTACTTTTACTCTTTACTAAGATTCTTGAATATGTTGTAGAGATTCTACAGATTCTCTTGTGAAAATTCTACAGATTCTCTTGTAAAGATTCTACTGAATCTCTTGTAAGATACTACAGAATCTCTTGCTAAAAGATACTGCAAGAATCTCTTGTAGAGATTCTGACAGAATTTCTAGGAGAAATTTTAAAGTCTATCTTGCATAGATTCTGCAAAATATTGTCAAGAGGGTTGACAATTGGGATTTTTCAAAATCTCCCAAAGTGATTCTTCAGAATCTCTACATGAGAATCTGTAAAACTCTACATGAGAATCTTTATAATCTCAACAAGAGATTCTGTGAAATCATCTTAAAAGATTCTATAGAATCTCTCATGGGATTTCTACAGAATCTTTTATAAAGATCATGTATAGAATCTGTTTGTGGAAATTATACAGCTTATTCTTCAGAATCTCGTGTAGAATTTCTACAGAAGCGTTGATGTTGATTCTACAGAGATTCTTTAAATTCTCTTGTTGAGATTCTACAGACTATCTTGTGAATATTCTTGAGACTCACTTGTAGATAATTCTACAGATTTACTGGTAATGAGACTGTATTCAATTGTTGAGATTCTACCTACTATTTCTTAGAAATTCTACATAATCGCTTGTAGCGCTTCTGCAGTATCTCTTGTAGAGGTTGTACAGTATTTTCTGTAGAGATTTTATAAAACCTATTGGAACGATTGTACATTCTACAGAATTGCTCATTAAGATTCTACAAAATTGCTCATAAAGATTCTACAGAATCTTTTAAGAGATGCTACAGAATCTCTTGAGAGGATTTTACAGTATCTCTTGAAGAGATTGCACAGAATCTTGTAAATATTTTACAAAATCTCTTGTCGAGATTCTATATAATCTTCAAAGATTCTATATCTCTATAGAATCTCTTGTAGAGATTCTACTTAATATCTTGTAGAGATTCCACAGATTCTCTTGAAGAGATTCTAGTGAATTTCTTGTAGAGATACTACAAAATCTCTTGAAACGATTCTACAGAATTGCGTGGAGAGATTCTATAGTCTGTCTTGCGGAGATTCTACAGAATCTTTTATAAAGGTTCTATTGAATCTCTTGTAAGCATTTTTCAAGAATCTCCTAAAATGATTCTTCAGAATCTCTACATGAGAATCTGGTGGATCCTTCATGAGAATCTGGGAAATCTCTACATGAGATTCATGTTGAATATCTACAAGTGATTCTGTAGAATCTCAACAAGATTCTGTAAAATCTCTACAAGAGATTCTGTAAAATCTTCTCTATAGATTCTACAGAATCTCTCAGAAAGATTCTACAGAATCTTTTAACAGAAGCTACAGAATCTCTTGAGTGGATTTTACAATATCTCTTGTTAAGATCTTACAAGAATGTCGTGCAGCGATTCTTGTAGAGATTTTACAGAATCTCTTTTCGAGATTCACATATTCTTTTGTGAGATTCTACCGAATCTGCTTGTAACTATTCTACAGAATCTCTTGTAGAGTTTATACTGAATCTCTTCTAGAGATTCTACAGAGACAATTCTACTGAATCTCTCTAAGAGATTCTACTGAACCTCTTCGTATTAGATTATGCAGAATCTATTTATTTAGGCGCTGAATTTAACTTAACCTCAGTGTCAGCATCAATGAATTGCCTCTCAAAGCTTAACTCCAAACCAGCGAAGCCCCTACACGGGTAAAAATCCACATATATAATGGCAAAAATCCATGCAAAAATCCAGTGTAAAATAATCTGTCGAAATCACACGGTGAACATTAGAATAGGGTTGTCTATATGTAGTACAATTTTGTTCTTAAAGCATTGAGTCAATTTTAACTCATAATTCCTATTGAATGTTGTTTGAAGGGCTAGAAAACTCGAAGAACTTGAAAATTTGTCAATATTTTTGGATGGATTATCACTCAAAGTAATTGCCTGAGAGTTTAGGGTATAGGAGTGTATCGAGAAGAAGCTGTACACACATTTGATACGTAATTCAACAACCTATCCAAGTATTTCGTTTTGTTTATGTCAAACAGTCTATTTATGTTTGTTTTTTCACTATCACAGCTTTTTCGCAAAATGTCGCGGATTGAACTTGGAATATGAAAAATTCTGTACACTTGGTGAGCGGCCACAATGGATCCCGTTGGTGTAAAACGAATGATTGAAAAGTATGGTGAGCAGTAAACCCTGGAGGATCTTCCAAAAACAGCACGAATATCCGAGTTCCAGCTGTTCTGAATTGAAACAAAATTAAGGATTATGATACTGAAGACATGCCTGAGGACCTCGCAAGTTTGACCAGAAACAGAGACCCAGTATCGGAATGACCAAGTGGATTAAAAAATGAAATTATTTGAAGACTAAGCGTAAGCAGAAAGTGCCAAAATAATCTTCGGAGCTGAAATGTCATGCCAAAATAAGGGCTGAAAGCTGTACAACCGTCATTTGAACAATCCCCTCCGAGTTTGTTTTGATGGACGACGAAACGTACGAAAAAGAGGATACCAATACTCTACCGGAACCTCAACTCAACACCAGACCGGCTGAGAAGTGCCCCAATTGCAAATGCAGACTATTGCAATGGGAAGAAACTCGGTGTGAAGGTGCTCGTTTGGCAAACAACATACACATGTGCATGCGATCCTCCATTTTCAACAAATGGATGCGTAATTTATCGAAACAAGTGCTTGCCTGAAGAGGTTGCTGTAAATTGTCATTATATCGGAAGCATGAGATTCACTCCTCTCTTCTGGTCGGGTCTGGTCCTTGCCCCATTACGCCACATCAACTCTACAAGTGGTTTTCTGATCATACAGCATTGACCCCAACTGCAGCTGATCGAATGCTATTGGGCAATCGTCAAGCGGATCCTCAAAAAAATAAAGGTGCAGTGGCCCACAACTTGTCGGACTTAAAAAAGCTACAAGGTGCAGCCCAATGGGGTTGTGCGCAAAGTTGACGTAGGACTGCGTCAGCAATGTGCAATCTAGATCGGCTTGATTGCTTAAAAGTAGCGAAAGTGGTTGAGTCTCGATCAGATTCCATATAACAAACGTTCGCTCTACAACCTTAATTATTTACATTAATTGTTATATTATATATTCTCCGTGCGAGGAGTAACGATTATGATGTAGAAGGAGATGTTCGCTCATCACCATGAGGCACCAAGAGTGAACAACAATGTTTTGGCTAGAATGAAAGATATGAAGAGAAAGTTTTGATAGATTCCGCTAGTGTGCGGCAGGCTCGGAAATATGACAGATGTTTTTAGGAAAATTGAGCGAAAGGGCATGTGTACAGTGGTACTCGAACCAACGACATTTTACCTAACATCCCACTGCGGGTAGGTTCGAAGCACGGACTAAGTCCGCCACTTCAACAGGCAAAAATGTCCGGTTGGAAGACGCTCATGTACCACTGCTGGCTTGTATAGTTATTCTAGCGATCTATTGTGTACCTCTGTTTGCCTGTTGAAGTGGCGGACTTAGTCCGTGCTTCGACCTACCCGCAGTGGGATGTTAGGCAAAAATGTCGTTGGTTCGAGTACCACTGTACACATGCCCTTTTCGCTCAATTTTCTAAAACATCTGTCATATTTCGAGCCTGCCGCACACTAGCGGAACTATCAAAACTTTCTCTTCATATCTTTCATTCTGGCCAAAAACATTGTTGTTCACTCTTGGTGCCTCATGGTGATGAGCAGAACATCTCCACTACCACATCTTAATTGACTGATGTAGCCTGTCTTGATCATCTGCGTTTCACATAGCTTGCATTCGCTGGAAATAAACTCTGTATGACATATAGATGTCAAGATACTATCAACATCGTCATGCACCGTGCAGACGCGAATGCGGTTCTCAGTCATATTTTGGGAAACTTTTGCCCAAAGGCTGGTTTCGTTCACCTCCAATTGCGCTGCGGTTTCTACCGGAGGACACTGTGTGTACAACGCTGCCAAATGTGCAAATGTTAAAAGCACTACTGGCTTCGGCACACGAAAGATATTTTTCGGAATCAAACACCCTAAAATGAGTCCCCAGCACTCCAAAAGACATGTCGACTCTCTTTCCAGTTGTTTCAATGGCCCTGAAAGAGCCATTTTTAGTAAAAAAGCTACAGCCATCACCTCATTTCGTCGCTTGAAGCTGGTTTACTTGACCACGGCTTCCGGTTTCCCTCAGCTCTCTCCGTCGTTTAGCTAGCTCTCCCGGGCGTCAGGGGCCATCTGCCAATTAATTTAGGTCGAGTCCAGGAAGCTATGCTTTCAATCGCTCTCGGAATGATCATTTAATGTAGCTGTTCGCAATGCTTATCGCTTTGCAGGATACTGACAGAGATCTGGGTTAAAATGCTTCAGCACCCGGTAGAATGAGTGCTATGCGTTTTTCTTCTTCCGAACCTTGCTGCTGTAACGCTGGTACCTTCCCGGAATGGGCGAAGCGAGAATGCACCATAAAGAGCATGTTCATGATTCGATGGTCTGTTGGAGAATTAAATATATTATTGTTGAGAGACGTCTAGGTCGAAATAGTGCTAATGGAACGTTAGACCAGCATTAGTAAGTAAAATGTAAGAAAACTATATTGTGAACTCTATAGATAGCATTTGGAGGCCCTGAAAGAGCTGGTTTGTATCTACCTACCACACGGTTTCCAGCTATATGTACTGACGACATTTCACTAAGACTTTCTCAAAATTATTTGAATTCTATCGAATGGTAGGGGACTTTATTCAAGGCACAAGAGCACAACAAACACTTTCAAGCACTGACTGGAATTAGATGAGAAAATTACCAGCATTAAACAACTAGTTATAAGAGAATGACGGCTGTGATAGGGAATTCATCAGATGCCAGCGCGCTTGCAAAAAAGCAAGTTATGTATAATCCTCAATTTTGCATGCTTACTACCACCACGTAGCGTTGAAATTCCAAACAAAACAAATGCACGACACTTTTTGAATGCCCTTGACCTGCTGAACAACTTTGCCGAGAACTAGAACTTTCTATCTGATCAGAATCACGAGATAGAACAAGTTGAAAATGTTTAATTTTGCATGCTCGCTAGCGCCACACATCGGGGAAATTCCGAACAGAACGGTCCATCTGTTGAATGCCCTTGACCTTCTGAACAACTATGCTCTTAATCTCAAACAACTGCTATCCATTCCACTGTTTAAAAAATCTTCAAGAATCTAGAAAAAGTGTTTTTCATTGCTATCGCTATTTTTTTTACACGGATTTCGGAATTAGCACGGTTTTTCTTCACGGGATGGAAAAAACCGTGTTAATTCCGCCAAAGCATTTGGTAAATTTACTTTAAAAAATCGACAACATGAGACATCACCCTGTATTCATTATATTCAACAGCTTAATATTGAAAATCAATCAATTTCAACAGTAATACTGATGCTTTGAAATATACCAGTTAGATTGATGCAAAGATTTTGAAAATCACCCATGAAGTGAATTAGTTACTAAATCTAAGCATGTTTTGTGACGATCCAAATTTTCGTACTCACAACGTGTACCCCTGTATTGAAAATAAAAACGTAGTCCTACGTAAAAACTTGAGTTCTACGCCATTTTACTGAATGTAATAAGAATGGAAACATGATGTACCAAGAAATAAAGTGAACAGTTCCAGCTGTCATATATGTGAAATGTGAAATGTTTCAGCAATCCGTGAAATAATTCAAAATCTACACTGAATGAAAAGTGTCCAAAATTGAACGTGGACAGGCTTTAGTTTCGACAATATATCAAATCGTATTTCATTATTCCATCATTTGATTTGAAAATTGATTTAATTGTTAAACTTACTCAGCTTTGTAATATTTTTGAGTATAGTTATGATAATTTGGAGGACAAGTACTCAAACAAGAGTGACATCCATCTGCCGTGCGTTTCTTTACACTTTTACAATAATTTTATGAATGTACCGACAATTGAAGCATTTCCAAGATGACTATGGCATATGATAATTATAATTACCATGACCATTGCCAAATACTACGTTCATTGCATTCTTGACTATCGTCATGGTGACAGGGACTATTTGACATTATAATAACTGTTAATCAACTATTTTTAAGGGCCATTTGTTGGTTGAAAATCAGTACACTGCTATGAGTCATATGGCCATATCGACTATGAAACTTTTTCCTGTGCACGTTTTGCAAAGTTTGAAGATCGCTTTACAATGACAGCGACATGGCGGTAAGTGCGCATTGATTTAAAATCTGCAGTACTAGTGTGCCAATATTGCTTTGCCGCATTTCTGCTCACCCTGAATACGCACGCAACTTGGTTTTAATTCTGTTGCTTGCTTTACGTAAACAGAGTAGGTTGATTGTTTGTTTTGCTCAAATTGCTTCTCGAAACACACTCTGTATTAAAGGGTGTTTCGATCAAAATTTGGTCAACTTAAACTTGACGCATTTCCTTACATCGTGCATTGAAAAAATTTACACACCCCTCATTATGAAGATGTGTGCGTGTAGCATCATACCTTTATTTTGATTTTGAGATTAGTACTTCAGTTATCAAAATGTCGTCGAAGGAAGAGAAGCAACGCATCAAAATTGTTGCACGTGCATGGCGAAAATCCAAACTACTCTCACGCCAAGTTGGCGAAATTTTTGAGTTTTGATAAATCAACTGTTACCAACGTATTAAAAGTGTTCGGCGAACGTTTGTCGACTGCCAGGAAAGCTGGATCGGAGGGAATTTGAAAGCCGGAGGCCACAGCGACGACGAAAAGAGTTGCCCGCTGTTTCGAGGTGAACCTCAACCTCTTCGTCCGAGATGTCGCAAAGAAGCTGGGAGTCATGTCTTCAACCGCTAAGAAACAAGCTGGACTGTCGACTTACAAGAAATTGGTGACTCCAAATCGCGATGATAAACAAAACACGTCGGCCAAAGCACGATCGCAAGAGTTGTTCACGACTATGCTGACGAAGTTTGATTACGTGGTACAGGACGAGGAAACTTACGTCCAGGCAGACTTAGAACAGCTTTCTGGACAGAAATTTTATACGGTAACCGGACGGGGAAAGGTTGCAGATATCAAATTGTCAAAAATCGCAAATAAATTTGGTGTGGCAGGCTATCTCTACCTGTGGCTCGAAGAGCAACGTTTACATTACTACCGGCACAGTCAACCAGGAAATTTATCTGAGCGAGTGCCTACAAAATCGTCTACTGCCTTTCCTGAAGCGACACAATTGTTCCGTTCTATTTTGGCTGGATTTGGCATCTTGCCATTATGGACAAAAGGCCATGGAGTGGAATGCTGACCTATGGAACCACAATACCTTTGTTTGAGAGTTTTTGTCTGACTGTTGTGTTTCTAATTCTGTCAAGTGGTTACCAAGGCATAAAGGGTGATACGGTCAAAATTTGGTCAAGGGAAAACGCGTGTAAATCGGTGAAATCGTTTATTTAAAATATCAAATTAAATTTTTTTTTCAAGTTCAATTAGTATAAAATTCAGGAAAAATATTGATTGAGCTTCCGCTTTTCCAAATCCGAATTGCCGGGCCTTACACTTGACCTATCAGATTTTGTACAGCCACCTTGTCCCACCTTCTTCGCCGCAGAGAAGCCAGTTTGCCTTGAACTGTGCTCGTCCTTAGCAGTTTTGGTCTTCTTTAGGTTCCGGCGAGCAATAGCGAAGTGTTCTGCTCCAATGGGCGGGCTCTGGCGTGTTGGGAGGGTTCTTGTCCTTGGACACCATGATCGTTGTTGCAGCAACTCCATGGCAAGATGCCGTCAGGCCAAAACCGAACTGGAACAATTGTCATTTCAGGAAAGGCAGTATACGTTTTTGTAGGCACTCGCTCCAGATAAATTTTCTGGTTGACGGTTCCAGTGCCCAGTAAACGTTGCTCTTCAAGCCTGAGCACAGATATTTCACACCAGATATTTCTTCCCCAATTTAAATTATGGTCACATAAGGTCAATACATTGGTTATAAAGTTGTCAAATTTGCAGTCGCTACTATATCCCAAGAACTGGTTCCCTCGTTCCATAAATATTAAAAGGCTCTATGGAACCACAATCTCTTTCATTTGAGAGTTTTTTGTGTTCTGTCTGTTGTGTTTCTAATTCTGTCAAGGGGTAACCAAGGCATTCGACTTAGCTCTCAAAATCCTTGTTTTTCTGAACCTCTTTTGGCTATATCTTTGAACCCCGTTAACCAACTCCAGCAACAAATGTTCTATGGGATCACAATACCTTTCATTTGGTGGTCGTTGCAACCAAATAGGGCGGGTGGTGGATGAGAAACAGGGGTTAGTTCCCAAATTACGTAAAATCTTACTATTTTTGAAATTGTTTCGGCTTTATCTCCAGATCCGGATACCCGAATCCAAAACAATTCAATAGCATTCAATAAGACCATGGTACCTCTTATTTGGCGCTCAAGTCGGTTGAGTGGTTGCTGAGAAACATGAATAAGTTCCCAAAATCCGTGCATTTTCGGATATGTCTACATGTATGGAACATGGTGTGGAAAACATATCCTAGCTTTGTATAGCCGAAAAAGCTACACTTACAATTATAGATCCTAAGTTATGAACTATTGGACAGTCTGGTATGACCCACAACAACCCAGATTACATTTTAATGGCGGTTGACCTTCTAGAATAATATTGTGGATGCACGGAAAATAGTTGAATATATATTGTATTTTTCAAGCCTTAAAACTATAGTTACAACTGTAGATCCCAAGTTCTGAGCCCCAGAATTGGTTGGATGACCAAGAACATCCATGAATACATATCGTAAGTTAGTATAGAGCATTTCCAGCCAGAATAGCAAATCGGTTGGAGCCTACTCTCTCCGATCTGAATGAAATTTTGTCCATATGTTGATTTCTACACAAAATTACGTTTTTCATTAAAAAATTCCAAAATTATCCTGGATTAATTTTCTCTAAAAGCGTATTTGAAATGTGGATTATGATCTTCGAAAACGACTCATCTGATCAAAATGTCTTCTTAGAAAAAGTTGTAGGTGGTAAAGTGTTTTTTAAGAAAAAACACACTGAAACTAAAAAAAATCGTAAATTTATGCTTGAAAATCATAAAACGATGATTTTTTCAAAGAACCTCAATTTCGATCCTTTCAATTTTTATTTTTTTAAAAGCCTAAGTTATGTCCTTGAATGTGAGGAAAAGTTTAAGATGGTCACTTCTTTATTTTTATGATTTTTTTTTTGAATATTTATAAATTATATGAAAATATTGAAAATCATTATTTTGATATTAAAATATACCGGAACTAGGTTTTATGCATTGTTTTTGATTTAAAAGCAACTTAATTTTTTTTTCGTAAGCCTAGCCGTTCTCAAGTTCTCTCTATTCCTGGTCGTTGGTTGGGTGTTGGTTGGGTGAGAATATCTAATTCATCTCATGCCAGAGATAACCGAGTGTCCGGTTCTAAGAAGGTTATATCATGCCATAAAGTTAAGCGACTTTTAGAACGCAATTCAAGGCTGCTGTGGAGGAAGGTTCTTCACGCAATACATCTCTGATGCTGCTTCCAATATAGTTTTAGCTTGCTCAGGCCCTCATATTGTGAACAGTGGCAGGTTAAATGTTTTACCGTGTGATGCATATAATTCACGGGACAGATTTGATGAAAAAGGTCAACTCCGCTTAGATTGTGCAATGTGTTTGTAGGTCCTGGTGGAAGACGCAAAATAGCCTTTAGAGATCCATGGTCACGGGGATTAACCGATGCATAACACCTTTGATTTTGTGGATGGACGGATCCCTAGATGCCATCCATTCCTTGTCCCAGGCCTCCCAAAGGGTGTTAGTGATCCATTTGTAGAGGCTACCTTGTCTACCAACTGCAGCCAGGCGGTTGGCCTAAATGTTTCCTGGGATCCCACAGTGGTTGGGGATCCACGCAATGGTCGTTCCGGGAGGGGTGAGTCGAAGAGTCGTCTGGATCCATGGACGGGATGGAGTGTCTGATCTGAGGGCTGCAACCACAGCAGCAGAGTCAGTGAAGATTTCCAGCGGTTGAGCCTGCCTTGAAAGCCTTTTGGAACGTATAGTCGAATCGGATATTTGACCGGTTTCAACTCCTGGCTCCAGACCAGTGGATCCTTGCCACTCGGGGGAGCTCCTGGTTGGCGAATCTAGAGAGAAGTTGGTCCGTCTCTCCAAGGAGCACCACTCCTCTATCAGAACCGACTGTGTTCTCAAGGACGCGATGGTTCGTTTGCAAATGGTGACGGTGACCTAATGATGACAAGGAAGGATACCAGCTTCAATGCATCTGGCAGCGACAAAAGTCGATGGAAGGAGTCCTGATGGCTTCGCTTCTCCAGTATAGTTGCTCTAGCCAAAGAGGTTAGTTCTATGCTGTAGGTGAGACAAGAATGACAAGTGGAAGCGGCGCGAAGTCTCGTTATCCGATCACAGTCCCGGTTGCATCCTGCGAATGGACGAACGGACATCTTTGATCGCTTGGGCTAGTTTCTTGCGTAAAGCAAATACAGTTCTCCTCACTACCATTATCACAATGTCGTCTTCATCTACAAAAATGAAAATTTCGGCGAATAAGTTAAGAACGATACTGTTCACACGGACAAGAAGAAGAGTAACTGCAATCACCGAGCCTTGTGGCACACCTGTTTGCTCGCTGAAGTTACCAGAGCGGTGGTTCTCAATGGTATCCTAGATAGTCCGGTTCAGAAAAAACATAATATAGCCTCTTAGACCCCAATTGATGAGTTGTTCAGGCACTCCGGGCATGCTCAGTTGTAGGCCTTGGTTAGGTAGAGGGAAGCAATTTCGACATGATTACCGCCTGTCATATCATCATCAAGTCCTTAACCATCCGCTCCATTGCAGTTCACTTTAGTGAGTCTGAGAACTTCGAAACCAAACGGGATTTTTGGGGACCACTGAAATTTCCTCGAATGGACGTTGGAACCCCTCCGATGATAGCCTCCTCGCCAGATGTCAACCATACTCCGATGAATAACCAATCAACAATTATCATCATCATCATCATCATCATCAGTTCATCAATATGCCTTCTTCGTCAGTGATCAACAGTTAGGACAGAGTCATCAACCGATACGCACCGTAGAAAGCTTCTTGGAAGATTCTAAGTCTCCTAAATCTCCTCAACTCTGTCCCTCTGTTTGCTGTCGGTGAGCTGGTGGACAAAACCTATCGTCAGCTGGGATTGAGTTCGAAAGTTAACAAAGATTTCAACGATCCAGTGTGTCTTCGCTCTCTCTACTGTTCACTAGTCAGGTCTATTCTGGAATTTGCATCGATAGATTGGTCACCGTATGAGGCAGTTTGGAGCACGAGAATCGAAGCTGTTCAACGGAAGTTTGTCATATACGCTCTAAGGAACCTACCACCGGATGAACAACGCTGTGCATTGCTGGGAAATGAACCACTGAATGTTCGTCGCAAAATTAACCGAGCGGTTTACGGAGCTAAATTAATCAAAGGTGAAGTTGACTGTCCCGCTCTGCTTGAGCGTGTTCGTTGTCATGCCCCGGAATGTCTTATGCCGTCAAGACATCTTTACAAGTAGCACCAAGGTATACTGACTATGCAAAAAATGATCCCATCAATTCTATATGTAGACCTTCCGGGTAGTGAGCGATTGAGTCTGTTGACGTTGGTTCGATGTATCTTCTGGATGGCAAGACTCGTGGGGGAGAAATTTTGGAGAAACTGTTCGATGTCACCGATATTGCTGAAGTATCCATTGATGTTCCATCAATGGTGTGGAGCCTGGCTAGGGCTAGGAGAAATTGTAGCAGGGGGAACGTAGTGGGCAGGATGTCTGGGTAGGGTTGCACTGGTTTTTGGGAGTGGAGATGGATGAACCTTCTACCAAAGCCGAGGCAGTGGCTTTGTTCTTTCTGGTCAAGTACTGTGAGGGTCCGGTGGTTTTCGTCTGAGTATCGCCCGAACTAGCCTTCCATCTATCGTATAGGGCAGCATTTTATCGAGCACCTAGAGGAATGCAACCTGCAAGACTACGGATTGTAACCGATCTTTGTAGTAGAGGAAACGGGTCTAGGGAGGTCTCCAACGAGCGTCGGAGGTGTTTCCCAATTTTCTGTTCTTCATTGACTTCCTGGTGGCTCTGGTGGGGCTCCGACTACCGCCCTATGCCTTTTCAAGACCTTGTCCTTATCCGGCGAGTGATACGGGGAAACCCGCTTTTCCGTGTCGCATCCTTTGCCTTGTCTTGCTTTTTTCTCGTTAGGTCGGGGATACGAGATTTTCCGCCTGTTCCTCCCATTTGGTATTCTAATTCTTCGCAGATCTTCACAGTGGAGGAGATGGGTCTAGGAATGTCTCCAACAACCATCGGAGGTGTTTCCTCATTTCCAGGTTCTTCATTGACTCTTGTTTTTGAGTGGGGGGGGGGAGGGGTTCGACTTTCCAACGCCCTACAACAAAGAAGGAAGTTGATTCACGAGAAGATTGAAAATAGAGGAAACACGATAAAAGAATAAAGGTTGAAGATAAAAAATCGAAACCATAACAGAAGAAAGTAAATAAATGAAAAAGAAGATAGGGGTTAAAAGATTGGAGAGAGAAGATTGAAGATACGAGTTGTTACAATGAATGCACAAAATATAAGAATAAAGGATCTTCTACCTAAAAGATAGAAAATAGCAGAAAAAAAGATAGAAGACAACTTGAAAACATGATAAAAGAAATCATAAATTGAATCTAGAAGAAATGCAACAGAGAAAAATGATCACCAATAACTCATTTCGAGTCAGATATGTTTGAAACAATCAGGGAATAAATAAACACACATGAGCTATGATTTTGCAAAACCTCCTCTCCTAGGCTAAATACTCGCAGCTTGGACTTAACGCTATCCATCAAATCCTGTTCACTCTTTCTTCAAATCCTTGTCGTTTTTGAAGACCTTCCCTGTTTTCCGGAGCTTGCCATTCACAATCGCTCAAAATTTTGCTATTGGTTCAAGTTCTGACGAGTTTACCGAATTTGCAAAAAAACATCGTTGGCTTCGGACCACCGGTTTCGCGTTATGGCACAATCCAAATCCGGCCAAAGAGAGTGTCACCTTTGTGGGACCGGAGGAACGGCAGTTGACGCTTCTTAAGGCATTCTTCTTTTTATATTTGATGGTGCCGGTCGTTATGTACGGCTTGCTGATTTTGTCGCACCCAAATATTGCTACACCAAGGACGTAAAGTTGTCGACCTCCTTCTTCCGAAACATCCAGGCGAGGCTTGCCGACGGTTTGAAGTACGTATCGTCATCAACTACGATGCATTTCGCCTGCACTAACCACTCGCGGTACAGCTTCCTAGCGCGGGGTGTTTATCGATTCGGTTAGTCACCTTCATTAACTTGAAGGCATGACGACCAGCTCGCTTAATTGTCTACTGGACGAACCAAACGAAAGAATTGACCTTCTTGGCCACGTTCTGAATCGAATGGTTCGGATTCAGCTTGAAGTAATCTCTTACCTTCCTTGCGTTCACGGGGTCGGTCGTCTTCGCTTCTCTTCCGCTGGGTCGGTTGAGTATCCATGAACGATTTTACCACACAGGACACGGTCAAATTGTCGATTCACAACTGTTTTGTGGTCCACATGTTGGACTGGCCAGAAGCACCTACCTGTAGAACCACCGTGTATCCTTCGAGAAACTCGTTCAGGGTAAAACAGCGTGCATGAGTACGTTTCCTGAACATAATGTACTTTTTCAAAGTTGTTCAGTGATTCAGCGCCATAAGTTTGATGGAAAGAAGTTCAGAAGTTTCTCACTACGCAACGCCTTGATCCACTGTACTTTTACGAAGACAGAAACGAGAGCGCTGTCGTGAACTATAGCTCATGCTCATTAATCAGGCTTGTTCTCACGAGTCAACGTGGCCTAGTGAGATCAATGACGGATTCAGAATAAGCACTTTAAAACAAATAAGGTTCGAAGCGCATGTCAGAAACATTAAAAAGACGCTGGACAACTCCACGTGGTTACTTTTTTTGTCAATCACTTTTCGAGTCGATAAAGTAGATCTCTCAGTCCTTCATGTAACCACCAGAGAGACGTTTCTTTTTAATTTGGGGATCAAATATTCGTAGCTCTTTATATTGTTTACGTACAATTTACGAATGTCTGTGTCAACAAAAGCTTCGTACTTTTGACAGTTGCGTGTGTGCCATTAATTACGAATGTGTCTTCATCATAAGTGCAAATCAGTTTCGTTGCAGAATACAACGAATAGATTTGTTAGTTGTACCTTCGATTTCGTAATATAAACTAAAATTAATTTTCAGTGTAGCCATGCTCAGTGCCTTCCTCGTAAGAAACATCAAAATGTCAAGTTAATCCCTTCTTTAGGTATCGGGGTCAATATGACCAGAAATTGATTTAAAAACCCGAATTAATCCACCGATGGTAGGACTGAACCCTTCTTACACTTCACCAGAATTACGAACTCAAATGTGGCCAATATGGTACTGGATACATATTTTACTCATAAATTTCAGGAAGATCCCGGAATATTTGATATGCCATGCATTCAGTTTATAAAAGGAACTATTTGTCAATCCTGAACGTATTTATTGTTCATGGATGTGATTAAAATATTGACAGTATTAGTGCCCAGTTCGTCGAGCTGAGTCGAATGGTATATGACACTCCGCCCTCTGAGCCTCGGAAAAAAAAGTTCAATTTTCAAGCGATCTTAATACCCTTCTTTTGGTGTATAGTTTTCTAAAATATGCATCAAGACTTCTGAATTTTCTTGACTTTTCCTAAATCATAGGAAATTACGTTTCTGCATCGAATCTAATTTTTTTGACACTTATGAAGGGTTGTAAAAAAAGTTACGGATAAGCTGTTTCGGGTCATATTGACCCGGATTTTAAACTCACGATGTGGAAACTAAAAATCACCAAGTTTTTAAAAGTCTTTGCAGTCAAAATGCTTATTAGAGTCTTAATTTTTCAGTTTCTGGTTAGTAGGCCATTTAAGGACCCGGTATACCAAAAGGAAGCTAAGGCATGTTTGCACACGATCCGTGAGGCGCGTCGACAGATAAATTTTCATCGGAACATGCTTTTCGATGGCTCAAACGCCATGATTTTTTTATAAATATCTACTGAATTTCTAGACTACCTTTAGCCTTGAAATTGACCAATGACCATACTAGCTATTCCAAGAAAATCCGAAAGCCTCGACGAACCTTCTAGGAGGGGACAAATAATAATTTTCAGATGAAAATTTGTAGCTGTCACCGTCTCATGGACCGTGGCAAAACATGCCCTGTTAACGGTACAGATTCCTAATGACCACCCGGGGTAAAAAGGACAGTACTCACCATTAACTGAAAATTAGGACTCTTGTTAGCATTTTGACTGAAAAAACTTTAAATTTGATTTTATAAATTTTCCACAATGTGAATTTGAAATCCGGGTCAATATGACTCGAAACACCTTATTCGTCACAAAATGTTAACAAGGAAGGTTAAAGTGGCTTGAAAAATATTTGAGGATGTGATTTGAAATGTAGTGAGAGGCATGGATAATTATCACCACTGGATTATCGTTTTGAGATAATTTTCGGTATGCAATGTTAGAACCATATTATTTTTTTTTTAAATAATTTTAGTATTCCTGTTTTTAAAAATATCTTAAGTAGTGATGCCTCCAGCAGAATTTTTAATGTTGTGATTAAATTTACATGATGAATTTTCGAGAAAGAAATACAATATATAATTAACACTTAAAAAAGATGTCACTGTTTCTAGGACAACAAATTTCTTTGGAAGAACAAAAACGCCCCCAAAAACCTTCGTTCAAAACAAAAAACCAACCCACACATCTTGGCTTGATATTCATGGAATTCATTTTCCTCACCATAACACTCCCGATCTTTGTGATACAATGCCATTCAATCTACTCACCGACTTTCGTTTTCTTTCTCTTCTTCCAGGTGGCCTGGGTTCGGGTCGACACGCAGACGATATTATCTATCCATCACAACGTGATAACACAGAATCCCCGGATAAGCCTGACGTACAACGATCACCGGTCCTGGTATCTGCACATCCGGGAGGTGGAGGAAAGCGACCGGGGCTGGTACATGTGCCAGGTCAACACGGATCCGATGCGGTCCCGGAAGGGCTACCTGCAGGTCGTCGGTGAGTGTCGATGTCTGCCCCTTTGGCTGGAAAAGTCAATCACCATTCAAGGCGATGGATGGATTCCGATAATGGAGTGCACCTTTTGATTTGAATTCATCCCACCTTTCCCGGCAGGACGGTTTCCTTCTCTCCAACTCGTATCGGAAATTTGTTTTGCATCAAAATCTCCGTGACTAGCCCATGGACAAATGCGAGCACAGAATCGCCTCTTAGATTACATAGGATAAGGGCAAATAAGCCATTCCCCAAACACGAAGTCAGGGAGAAAAACTGACTGCTCTTCTTCCAGTTCACCCAAAACCCAGCCCAGCACCATATTTTTTCCCACAATGCAAACAAACCACAACGACATCAGTAACAGCAGTTACAGGACCACAAACTTTTGATACCGAAAATCAGACCTAAATGTGGCGAGCCATCGCCACACACAGACCAAGTTTGCTGCTATCAACGAAAAATTATCATATTTTCCGCTTCGGCGTATCTCTTCCTCTTCCCTAACCATCATTTGCATGTCCTTTTTTTCACGTTTCGAAGAACATTTGTGGGGCATACCTCCCGTGACTCCAATATATTTAATATACTTTAAATTGTTATGCTCATTTGAATTCTGAAATTTGCATAAATTCCCTGCGGTGGTGCGCCGCCACCCACCCGTTTGTTCGTAAGGGAGAAAGTGTGTGCTTTCTCTTTCGCTCTCAATGTGGGGGAGGGGAAGATGCGAAGCCACCATGCTGAGCTTTGCCGGAAATTCCCCGCTTGGGCATGCCAAATGGGTGAGGGTCATCAGCAACAGTTTGTGTGGGTACCTCGGCAAACTATCATTAACCACTAGCAGAACAACCGGCGGGGCGTCAGAAGTTTTCCCATAGCTGCTACTCATGCATGCTTCTAGAAGGTCAATACTCTGAGGGTAAAGGAGATGCTTACAGAAAATAGTTGAATAGTCGATTTTTCGAAATGACAAGAGCCGAGAGATTTTTGTTAGGTTTTGTGGAGTTTTGGATAGTAGCGGGCGGTGCTTGTAAAAATACACGAAAAAGTTTCTCTAGTAATTTTTTCTCTGTTCCATTACTTATTATATGAGGTTTTCACAAGTGAATTTGTGCAATTTGAACATTTCAAAAGACCAATCCAGAGTCGTTATCCAATTTGACTAACCTGTATTAGATAAAAAGTGATTGAATTGAAACTCCATATAGCCAACTTTAGCCTCCATCACCAGAATAGGAATATGAAGGGTCCGGAACTAAAGAAAAGGGATAACGGTTGTATCATTGGATTCGCTACGCTTTCCCAACATGAGCATCCTTTCGTCATCTCAACCGGCTAAAAGGTCACCCATAATCGAAACGTTGCGGATGCGTTGACGTAAATTTGACAGAAAACCTATGGGAAAACTGTCAAATTGACGCAAACGCATCCTCAACGTATCAATTGTGGGTGGCCCTTAAGGAAGCTCGTCACAAAGAGTAACGGAAGTAACGGAAGAGGCACCTAACCAATCTGCTGGTTTCACTATTGCTCAGCACCCACGAGCTTGCCATCATAGTCGTTCCGGTCTAATGTTATGGAAAGGGCATGTGGAGCTGCCAAGAATGATTCTAATGATGTTACCTGGTCACATACTGCCTCCACCTTTAACCCTTATGTGATCGACAGGGTACCCGGGTACCTTTTCATGTTTTACATTACTAAATTTCATAGTTTATTTTAAACTAGGAAACTGAAATTTAGTGACATCCTAATTATACTGTAGAAGGAGATGTTCGCTCATCACCATGAGGCACCAAGAAGTGAACAACAATGTTTTTGGCTAGAATGAAAGATGTGAAGAGAAAGTGTTGAAAGGTCCGTCAGAGTGCGGCAGGTAGGAAAATTATCAGATGTTTTTGAAAAATTGAGCGAAAGGGCATATATCCAATGGTACTCGAACCATGGACGTCAATCTTGCTCTAACATCCCACTGCGGGGTAGGTTGTAGCGACGGAACAAGTCCGCCACTTCAACAGGCAAAAATTGACGCATGGAAAGACGCTCATGTACCACTGTGGCTTGTATAGTTATTCTAGCGATCTATTATTGTGCACTCTGTTTATTGATGCGCACATGGGAAGGAACTTCTCCTTTTTGGGTTTGTTTTTGATTCGCACCGACTGACGATCACTAACGCACTCTGACGGACCTTTCAACACTTTCTCTTCTCTATCTTTCATGCTACTAGCCGAAAAACATTGTTGTTCACTCCTCGCACGGAGGCATGCCTTCTAAGCATTAATGCCTCCTAATTATATTCCTGAAAGGCAACTTTACCTAAAACGCTGGTGTACTAGCAAGGGGGGGCCGAAGGGACATGGACCCGGGTACCCCTTATGACTGCTCTGGCTTTCATTGACCGGTATTATTCTTTTGGCACCGTTAGATTTCCACGAAACTCATTTGCTTTATGGACATTATGAAAATGACCATTTGAAATCATCTGGTTCCCGTAATCCGGGATACCGGGGCTGTGTTCCTGTGCAGAGACACAATATCGGAACATCTATTGAATTTGCAAGAATGGATGTCAGAATGTTAGAATAACTCTAGAAACTATTTCTATCCTATTGTGGGACATATGCCAATCGGTTCCTGGAACGGCCATTCTGTAACAGGTTCCCGTGGGGACTCGAGTGGCCATGAACATTTTTCAGTAGAAACCCCTGGCAATATGGGTATCAGAATTCATGAAATTTCGCTTAGAAGGCTGTTTTCAACGTTTAATGGCCATATGGATGATTTGTTCTCGTTCCGGTCAGTCCGGAACAGGTTCCCGTGGGGCCTCGGTGGCCATAAGCATTTTCAGTAAAAAACCCTGTCAATATGGGTATCAAAATTCATGAAATTTTGCTAGTAAGATATTTTTCAACGTTTAGTGGCAATCTGATTATTTGTCCTCAGACCGGTTTTTCCGGAACAGGTTCCCGTAGGGTCTCGAGTGGCCATCAACATTTCCAGTAGAAACCCCTGGCAATATGGGTATCAAAATTCATGAAATTTCGTCAGTAGGCTATTTCTCAACGTTTAGTGGCCATATGATGATTTGTTCTCGGTCCGGTCAATCCGGAACAGGTTCCCGTGAGGCCTCGAGTGGCCATGAACATTTTCAGTAAATAACCCTGTCAATATGGGTATCAAAATTCATGCAATTTCGCTAGTAAGATATTACTCAACGTTTTTGTGGCAATCTGATGATTTGTCCTCAGCCCGGTATTTCCAGAACAGGTTCCCATGGGGCCTAGAGTGGCCATAAATATTTTTAGTAGAAACCCCTGGCAACATACCCATAGGTATCAAAATTCATGAAATTTCTCCAGTAGGATATTTCTTAACGTTTAGTGGCCATATGATGATTTGTTTTCGGTCCGGTCAATCTGGAACAGGTTCCCGTTGGGCCTCGAGTGGCCATGAACATTTTTAGTAAAAACCCTGTCAATATGGGTATCAAAATTCATGAAATTTCTCCAGTAGGATATTTCTCAACGTTTTTGTGGCTATCTGATGATTTGTCCTAAGCTTTGTCAATCCGGAACAGGTTTTTGTCAGGTCTCGAGTGGTTATGAACATTTTAAGGAGGAAACCTTGAAAATGTGGATATCAAAATTCCAACGTTTCTCAACGTGTTGCGGCCAGGTTTGTTCATGGCCACTCGAGGCCTCACGGGAATTTGTTTCCAAATGAATGTTCCGAGGACAAATCATCAGATGCCAATAAATGTTGAGAAATAGCTTTCCGGTAAAATTTCATGAATTTTGAAGCCCATATTGTCAAGGTTTCCTTCTAAACATGAACATGGCCAGTTGAAGCCCAACGGAAACCTGTTCCGGTTATACATATCCGAGGACAAATCTTCAGATTGCCACTAAACGTTGAGGAATATCCTACTGGAGAAATTCCATGAATTTTGATACTCATATTGACAGGGGTTTCTACTGAAAATGTTCATGGCCACTCGAGGCCCCACGGAAACCTGTTTTGGATTGACAAGTCCGAGGACAAATCATCAGATAGCTACAAAATGTTGAGAAATATCCCACTGGAGAAATTTCATGAATTTTGATACTCATATTGCCAGGGGTTTTTACTGAAAATGTTCATGGCCAATCGAGACCCCACGGGAACCTGTTCCGGATTTTGTGCGTGGGTGATCAATCAAAATTGCAAAATGGTTAGTTAAACAATTTCAAAACATGCCCAAACAATTCCCAAGTAGATCAATTAAAAACTCACAACAATTCACAGAGCTTGTCCAAAACACAGACATAAAAGAAGATGAAATTTTAGTATCTTTTGACGTCAAATCCCTCTTCCCTTCAATTCCAGTAAAAGATACAATCAATTTATTAGAAAAGTGGTTACTTTTTCAAAATGACGACATAACATGGAGGAAAAAAGTACGATCATACATAAAACTAACACAACTTTGTATGGAAGAAAATTACTTTTCCTTCAGAAATGAACATTTCAAACAATTAAAAGGCGCCCCTATGGGTAACCCCCTTTCTCCTTTTCTGAGCGAAATCTTCATGGCAAATTTCGAAGAACAATTGCAAGATCAACTACCTACCGTTTGGTATAGATACGTTGATGATGTGTTTTGCATTTTAAAGAAAGATCTCTTAACTCCCACTCTAAAAACCTTAAACAACGCACATAAAAACATAGAATTCACTTATGAAATTGAAAAAGATAACAAATTACCATTTTTGGACTTGCTCGTAGTGAAAGAACATTCTAAACTCACATTTGAAATTTACAGAAAACCAACAAACACACAACGCACAATACCATATACGTCTAACCACTCATACCAACACAAAATAGCATCATTTAACCACATGATACACAGAATACAAACATTACCCCTAAGTCCAAACGGCATAACTAAAGAACTCGACTACATTTTTGACACAGCACACTTGAACGGTTACTCCCGAAAACTAATACAAAACGTAATCAACAAAAAAACACAAAATTAATAAAAACAATCACTCACCACATTAACAGATACACAACCCCAACTTAAAAGAATAGCAATGACATACGATAACCACACTACACAATTACGACCAATCCTACGCAACTTCGGTTTTGAAATAGTTTATACTAGTAAAAATAATCAACTTAAAACCCTCTTAGGGTCGGCTAAAGACCCCATTAACAGTCTAAACAAATCCGGGGTCTACAAAATAATTTGTGACCATTGCGGCAAAATCTACATTGGACAAACTAAACGTAATCTCAATATTCGATTCAAAGAACACATTGCAGAAGTCACTAAAGCAAACAAAGACACTGACAAAGGGATCATACACCATTTTAAATCAAAAGTAGCTGAACATATATTCAATGAAGAACATTTTTTAAACTTAAATAACATACAAATCTTAAGACATATCACAAACCCCTGGAAACTAAATGTAGCGGAAAGCATAGCAATCCACAAACAAAATTCAAAAAAATTGCTTTACAAGGATCAAGGAAACGGATATTCGTGGCTGTTTAAATTTATACCTTCACACAAAAACAACTCACTACACAACAACACACCAATTTGACTAACTTCAAACGAAGTAATAATGAATAACCTTGTGGGTATCAAACAACATCTCAGGTATACGAACAAACACATAAACACACTCAAGAACTTCTCTACCCACCCCTACCTCACATACCGCGGTACCAACAAACTTACTATAAATACTAGACCTACTATGATGTTTCCTTCAAGTCGAGCACTCGACACTGAAGAAGTCTGTAAGTAGCAGACGAAATAGGCCTATCTGTCAAAAGATAAGCTCATAGTGGAATTAAATGGAATTTGCTCGCGAATTCTAGCGAAAATTTAAAAAAGTGTTTCAAGGTTTAATTTTTTAATTTTTAAAAAGTGATCAAATGAAGTGTTAAATTTTAAATTCTCCTAGTTTCCCAATCACAATCGTTCTACTAATACGCTCAAAAAAGTTTTTTTAAAAAAAATGGTGTTTAAAAAAAGTGAAAGTTTGTGTCAGCTGTTTAGAGATCACTACATCAATTACCATCAGATAGAGCATCTTATGACGTGATCTAATTGGCAATGTGTTGCGAAACCACCTTTTAAATGAAAATAAAGAATGTTTCGGTCCAAGTTTGGTCGAACTAGAATGCGTGTAAATTGATCGAATTTATCGAATCCAGTTCGAATTCAGTGTATCAAATGTCACATGGTACTCAAGAGATGACATTGAGGTTCGCGCAAAAAGGTTCTATTCTATGAAACATTCAAGGTGATATCAAATATACTATATTAACAATATAAGTCATTTCCTTTTTTCAGGCGACCCGTTTTTTGCGCTTGTGGCGCCATAAGTGAGAAGCGCGGCAACTACTAAATGCACACGCTCAAACTAAGCTATTCAGCTTTCGTTTTATCTTGAGTTATATTCCAAAAGTAATCAGCAGACAAATTGAGACGAACCACAAATTGTTAAACTAAGGCACTAACCAAGGAAACGATTTCCGAACAACTCACCGCAACTTGTTGCCAGCTGCGAATGTCATGACAAAAGCAACTATGGTTTGCTGTAACTTGAGCAGGATAGAAAAACGATCGTCTGTTGGAAAGAAAGCGAGATTTACGGCTTGCAAGTGATTTTCAAATATTGAGAAGAGGAGATGCATTGATCCGATTAGATAAAATTTTGACTTGAAAATAATCCTCAAGTCACTGAAAAAAAAAACCAAAAAAAATTGTTTTGACCTTAGTTTGCAACAAATACGTTCGCAACATATTATTGTCGGCAAATGGTTGTGATAATCACATATCGACCTGCTCTTTTGTTGCTAGTTTTTCACGGTTTTTGAAGAAAAATTGATTCCTTGACACAACAACATCGGAACCGAATTTAAATCATACTTGTCAACCTGGTGTTGGTCACTTCCATTGTTAAGTAGCTCAGACGAGATGATGGTCACGGTTACAGGAACTATTCTGACAATATAGTGAATACTGAATCAACTATTTTGAATGGTCATTTTGACCATGATTATAGTTGGTTGAGAATCATTATTTTGCCCTAGTCATCCTAATCCCCAATAATGGTAAAATTGACTATACAACTTTTCTCTGTGTGAGCAAACAATACTCATAAAAAGAGTTTATTAGTTTTACCGTGGATACACGGTAGAATGAATTAACCAAATTGAAGGGTAAAATATATTTTGGTTCTGTTGGCGGCGAAACGCGGGTCGCTGAAAATGTGTATGTGGAAAAAGGAAGTGACTTATATTGTTAATATAGTATGTTTGTTTAAAGTTTATCCAACATTATAAAAATGAATTTCCAAATTTTCCAGGAGTAATCAGTACAACAACACTTATTTCATTTCAAAATTATTCAAATAAGGATCATGTGTTACAGGTACTTATGCTTAGAGTATTTTTCTTTCATATGAGAATGAAGAGAAAAGTAGCACATTTGTTGCCATTTGGCTGAGATAACATAAATATGGCTTGTTTTAGTCATAATGAAGTTGCTGCTACTAATCGTAGTGTGCTACCCATCGCTAACAGTTTGTGAATAAAGGACGGGCTTTTCTCTCTGCCCATTGGGGCACCCTCATAAAAGATAGCTCGCTCATTTCAACAATTGTTCAATCTTGTTATTGGGAGGAGATTGCCCGTGCTTTTGGACTGAGTTTTCGTGCTGCAAGGGTCACAAATAAGCCAGAAAATTGATCAAAGGTTTTGATCTTATCCTTTTTAAGTTCAATTAGCTTGAGGGACAGAAAAAAATTGGCAAAGCTTCCGGTTGACCGATTGAAAATGATCTGGTTTTAAGTATCAATAACCTTTTTCGTAATGGCCGGATACCAAATTAAGCCAAAGCAGCACGGAACAATCGTGTTGGTTCAGTAAAGACGCCAAGCATTTTCCGGACATTCGTTTATGAAAATTACCTGGCTAACGATTTCGGTTACATATTCTATACGTAATTAGATCCTCCTTAGCGGACACCAATAGTTTAATATGCTGGAAATTGTCGTTTCCCATTTGGTTTCCGTATAAGTCTCCAATACAGGAAACTGTTTGAAGTCTACCTTGGCATATTTGGCCTGGCTTCCTTGCTTCCGGCTTCCTTGCTTGGATGCAATATTAATAAGTGAAAAGCGAATGTATCAAAATAGAGACATCTTCATGAACGCACTTACCCACAAAATGGGGAATGTTCAGGTTTCGAAATGCACAATTAGAAGAAGTACGCCAAGTTGAAGTAGAACGAATAATGATGCAGGCGGACAAGAAGCTTGTAAGGTGAAACAATCAATATGAGAAGAGAGAGAGAGAGAGAGAGAGAGAGAGCGACCTCTGAAAATATCCATTCTTGAAACCTGGTTCAGCCACCACTGCAATGTGGACCAGGAATTTATACATGTCAAAGGTGATCCCACAAAGCTGTATTAACGTCGACTTTGAAGTTGCCAAGGCTGGAGGTGTAGTGGCTAACGTGACTCATGTGTTGATGAGTGCGATATGTCAGGTAGAGATACCTCCTTCCGCTGGTGAATCACCCTTATACTAAAATCCACCTTAACCGCTTCAAGTGGCTGTACAAAATCACAAACTGAATAAAAGTGTCCACTGTGTTCGGCAAATTTGTTTTACATCAATTTGTTTCAGAATACGGTACATCTGCATACGCATTATTAAATTCTCGTTGATAATCGTTAAACATTTCTGTATCTTTCTGGGAAGTTCTAGGTTATCTAAAATATACTTGAGTTCAGAAATTCAGATCTACAGTTGCATTATAACAGTAGCTTTGATGAAGCATATTGAATGAACCAAGTGGTTAGAAAAGCCTTATCGTTCATAGAAAAAAATCGTGAATTCGGTCGGCGTGACGCAACAAATGGTGTCAAATGCCATCCGCAAGTTTCTACAAACCTAAACGGTCCAGAAAAAGGCAACCAAGCAGTCGAAAGGGGTAACACGCAACAAACAAGATGAGAAACAAGTGGTGAAAGTATACAAGAGAAAGCACCAAACGTCGGTCAGAGATGTTGCCAAAACAAGCGGATGTTGCTAAGACAACTGTGCAGGACATTACAGTGAGATGTGGACTGAGGTCATTCAAAGCCCAGAAGAAACCTCGCCGAGATGATAATGTGAAAAGTCGGGTCTGAAAGCTATATGATGCGTTGTTTACCAAACATACAGGTTGCATTGTCCTGTACGATAGCACATACGTGAAGGCTGAATTTGTACAATTCCCGGGTATTAAATTCAACACTACGAAGGACAGAGGAAGCCTAGAGTCTTAGTAAGTTTTAAGAACAGAAGATAGAAAAATTGGCGAAAAAATATCTCGTTCGACAAACCATCTCAACCGGGAATATTAACAGTGAAATAAACGTCAAAGATTGCCTTCAAAAACACTTTGTAAAGCAGCGTTCTCAAAACATCGTCCTTTGTGTGTCTTACGGGGCAGTTTCTTAGGCTATATTCCAATTCGCGAATTAATTTTAATTTTCACTTAAACTTGACAGATGGAAAATAATCGATTAAGTCTGCTATTCGAGCTGATTTATTTCAGACAGACGGCAACTCAATTTTGGCAGACGCCTTATCGAAAGTTTGTTGATCAATAAAATAGGGATATTAATCGATTAATCGATTATTTTTCAACTGTTAAGTTTAAGTAAAATAAAAATTAGTTCGCAAATTAGAACACACCTTTGTATGCCAACGGCTGGATGCACCCTCGAAACCCTTACCCTTAGTGACTGAAACACAATCGACCATTTCGTCTCGGGAAAAGGCCTGGGCTAATGGGATTGGCTTCTCCAGATGTTCCTTGACCCACTTGACCATATCTTCGATAGTTCCTCCATTCAGTTGGATCTCAGCCTAACTTAATCAAACGAATCTGAGAGTTGGCAATGATGCGAATAAACTTGCAGTAACGGATCATTTTCTTGAAGGTCTCATCGATGGACTTCTTGCCCAGATCGTCCGTCTACTTCTTGGAGGCCTTTGTGAAAGCCTTCTTTTTGTTGGCATGCCAGTTCTTGTAAAAACTGCGTCTAGCAGTGCACGTAGTCCGAAAGGAGTTTCGATGTAGCCAACAGCCCCAACAACCACAATTGGTGAAGTTTCTAGGATAGTAACCGCTTCAACGACCTCCTTTTCGTTGATTTTGGAACCCGGATGGTCTGCTTCACGTACTATGTGTGCCACACCGGCTTTGTAAGCTAAGAAGGCGGTTAAATGAAGCATCATCTTTGGGGAAAGCCTTTATTCTACCCCGATGACGGGAGGCACGCTTCTTTGGATAGAAGGCCCATGCCGAAGGGCGGAGAATTTATGATACGACATCATGTCTATGGTTATACGAACAACGTCCAGGAAGAACAGATACGGAAAGGTGTTTGAACAAACACCTTAATGGTGAGAAGACACAAGTACTGAAGATCAAGACAGCGGAAAAAATAACTACGTAATGGGCTGATAGCGCGCAATTTTTGCACGGACCGATATGATCACTTTCGGCGTGCGTGCAAAGCACAGACGTCCGCTTCCCGGCTTACGCTACTTAGGACCATCCTGCAGAGACATTTTTATGCGGTAAACTGTTGCCAAATGGCACCCTACCACCTTGGCAATCTCTTTCGGCTTCTTCTGGGCGAGCAACAAACTGGTGATCACTTCTTTCGCGAGCACTTTGACGAATTTGCAATGAAACGAATAGAATGCAGCACTTGAAACACAAATACACTTTCAACAGAAATTAGTCACTAGCTACACGAATTAACCCAATACTCTAGTTTAATCATTTTCGCATTATTTTCTGCCGCACCCTGTAGATCCGGCCAAAACATAACGTTGGTCTTGTGTTGCCGTATGAAGGGTAAAATCCGCTTTTAAGACACTCTTTGATGTAAACCTTCGACGTCATTGTATGAGATGTGATGAAAATCTTGGTTTTAAGGCCACAACTGCAGATGCCTTGCCAAATCATTAGTTTCCGAGCAAACTTATCAGCAAAAACAAATTTATACCTGGTCGGGGCATTCCCACGATCAGTTGCCAGGTAAAATTTTCGTCTGGGGATTTGTTTATAATCCATTTCGACACATGTTTCGTCATCCATTCAAATACAGCCATCAAATTTCGTCAAAACTCGTTTGTATAGTAATCGTGCTCGCTTTTTGGCTACTAAATTTTGTTTTTAGGGAGCGATTTGGATGTTTACTCACTCAAAAATTACTTATATCTTTCTCATGAGAGGATGTTACGCACGGAGGAAAAGCTGGAATCGTATTTCTTTGCCAAATCACGTATAGAGACACCTGGGTTGCCTTTCATGTGCCTAAACCCCTTTTTTCTCAGCTCTTTGTCCACCTAGTGTCACTTGTATGATAGATTCGCTGTGCTCTCTCCACACTCAGAGTGTCCTTGTAACGTTTGATTACTAGACACACCTTTGACCTTGGGATTTTTTTTTACTTTTGCTATTTTTGAGGCAGACCTCTAAGGATTCTCTAGATATTTGGACATAATTTATTTGCTTTTCTCAAGTTTCATGATCCGTTATTTCGAGATGCGTCGCTCAATCTAGAAAAAAATTTCACCAATATCTTTTTCAATGAAACATCAGCAAATGCCTGTCAAATGTTTTTTGTTCCAACCACCAGAGAAGCGGTGGTATATTAAACCGTGCGTACAGATTTTTTGTGATTCGCGCTTTGCACACTAAGAAATTATGAATTTTACACGGGACGTAATTCAAGTTTTTCAAAAGTTGGGCTACGAAAGATTTCATTACTAGTAATGAGAAGAAAAAATTGTATTTTCGATATAATTCCAACTACCTTTGTTTATCTTGACAGATACGCGTATTTCGTCTACAATGTGCAGACTTTTTCAGTGTCTCGTACTAATAACTTGACTGAAAGATATATATTATTTTTCTAAATACAAAACGTTTGTTTAGAAAACTAAAACTAACATGGTCCGGTCTCGGTGTTGCCAGTACTTTTATTGCTGTATAAATCGGAAAGTATGTGATGGCTTTAGAGGTTTATTTTCAACTGACGATCTGGCTCTCATATACTTGTTATATAGAATGCTCATGATCCGACAAAAAATGTTCGAAAATCTACCTACTATCGTTCGTGCGATCGTTTCGGTATGATGATAAAGAAATCTTGACTATTGATATAGGATTGAGTGAGATAACTATTTCTACCTAATCTAGTACCACACTAGGGTGGTTCAATTTTAAGATTTTATAGCTGACACCTATCATTATTTTGAGTCAAAAACCAGGGACAAAACCAATTGGAAGTCGTGCCTGTAGGCTGTATCGTAAAAAAGTTATCCCGATGTTTTCTTTTAAATCATATATAAAAATGATGTACTTTTCATACAAATGACTGATTCTTTGTTGTTCTGGATTGAACTTGAATATTGTTTCAACTGGCTGAAATTAATATTATTCTTTCATGAATTTGCGAATTTTTGATCGAACACTTTTCATCAAGTTCCGGATAAGTGTTTCGTTACATTTTTTGAACGCCTTAGCCCAAATTTTTTGAACTCCTACATGTTCTCAGCTGCTTTACCAGTATTTTGAAAAACCCTCTTCACAATCGCCTAATAGCGTCCGACGGACCAAAGCTCTTAACGAAATCAATACCTTTTTCCAAGACTCAATTGGGAGTTATTTTAGGGGTAGTATGCTTCTGATATAATGGCAAAATGGTAGACTTCATATCGCAGAAACATATTGCCTGCCAAACTAACATTTTTCGACCAAAATTTTCCACTTGAATCGACCTATCAGCATCGTCCTTATCCTCCCCTACGACGGCATCGTAATATTGTGTACCTGGAAGGGTTATTGAGTCCTCTTTGACAAAGGCCTCGTCATCAATTTCCGGGTACGTGATGCTGCGCGTTGCTTCTGTTCTGCACTTTGTTTGGCGATTTTCTGCTTCTTGTATGTCTTCAGGTTGTTCCGTTTAATGATATTTTTTTTTCTTTATTAAAGAGACTTTTAGCCTCCTGCGCTAGTTCGTCTCTTCGTTTCATGATACTTTTAATCATTCTGTCGCTGGTTCCTGCTTTTATGGCCAAATCATGTATAGACATCGAATTAGAGTTATCACTTTCTGATTCAGTTTAGGGTTGGAAGATCCGGGTTTTCTGCTACTTGCTGGCAGTTCACCCAAAGGCTAGTGTTCCTCAATTTGGTAATGATTGATTTTACACTCGCGTGTTGAATTCAAAAGCACTTCGTCAATTGTTGCATAGTTATACCTTTTTACGTAGCCATGTGTTCAAAATATAAATTGTCACGTCTTTTTCAAAGTTCGACATTTTGAAAACGAAGAATTTGAACCGTGCAAGCAAGTAAACAAACGAATGATAGCAGTCAAACGCACAGCATGCTATGACGAACACATTGTAACTGTCACAAATACACGCGTATAACGTAAATGTACGTGGATAGCATATGTTCGATAGATTTTTTATTATTGGCTTCTGAAGAACTTGCGGTCAAAACCGATTCATCCCCGCACTAAATGTACCATGTACAAAGCGCCGGTGGTTCTCTATTGGCATGAGACGTGGACAATGTTCAAGAAGGACCTGCAACCACACAGATAAAAATAAACATTGAATTTTATACGTTTTTTAATGCACATAAATTAAGAGAATGCCGGACAATAACCCTGTAAAGATGGCGTTCGTCTCCAATCCGGACGGTACAAGATGAAGACAAGTCCAGTGCTTTGATGGCTACCTAGATTCTTCGATTCATACAATTTAAGAAGACTTCTTTTTCTAACAAAACTCAGGTGATCGTGACAAATTCGGATGATTTTTTTCTTTCCATTCTCAAAAACATGCTCATTAGAAAATCAAATGTCATAGGAAACCTGTATTATGTCCGGTGATATAACGTAACTATGTTTCTTGGTTGCACCGCAGAATATGAGTTTTCCCGTGATTTGAAACGCGATAAACTGTTCAAAATGTATAAACCTAATCGCAAAAAGTCCTAAATTCAAAACCCTACAACAGTGTGAAATTGATTGCACCGTAAACACCCCCATCCAAGTCCGATTACCCTTCTCACACCCCCCAGATAGAGTGCTGTTCAACTGCTTGAAGCCATCGAGAAATCAAACAATTATTACAGTTCACCGGAAACCGCTCATCGGTAATAAAGCACCCGCAAGGTTCTCCAAATCAACCCCTCTCCCCATCCCACATGAACCCCTCCCCGCACATCGTTATCAAATGGATTTGATTGAATCCAATTTATATCAAATTCAAACCAACCAGCAACAGCCATTAAGGGATTTTATGGAACGTTTATCCTGGCACCCGCACAGCTCGCGTGCCACCCACACTTTGGCGGAGACTGAAGCGCGCGGGGGGGGGGGTCGATTTGAATGGGTTTGCCAGGTAGCGAACGATAGATTTTTTTTACCTGCTTCCTAATGAATCATATAAATTTTGCTACACTATTGGGAGCTCCCAGGCCACCAAAAAGCGCCAAAATCGACGGTGGACACTATGCGCGAAATCAGGTTTCCTGGCACGCGTTTTCGTCGTTTTTCCATCGTCGTCGGTCGGTCGGCCGATTTTATGTTGCACGTTTCGTGTTTATTTCGATTGAGATTATAATTTTGTCATTTTATGTTTCCGCCGGCACAACCCTCCGCCGAGTTGCCGGTTGTCTGTAGCCATCGGAAAATGTGCCAATTATAACAGTTTAAAGCCGATTACAGACAGTTGCTGGGGTAGAAGAACCCCTTTCGGAATTTCCGCTTCGGCCGGAACTGCCGGCCGGCCGGTGTTAATATGCCATTTAGATTGTTGTGAATTTTGAAGCAATTGAAAACTTGCTGCCTCTCAATCTTCTTTAATGTGTTGTGCCAACAAACTTTTGCCTGAAAATTGTCAAGATCATTAACAGTCAACTCGAAGGAAACTTCCTGCCAAAGAAAAACACCCCCCTCCCCTCCGTCGCTTGACTTGAACAGCTTCTTTATTTACAGCAAATCCCATTCTCGGACCATCCGAGAGCCCACGCCAGACGATTATAATCTAATTTAACGCTGTACATAATTTAATTTTCAATTAGTGCCGCCCTCGATTGTGGAATCGCTGACGAGCAACGACATGGTCGTCCGGGAAGGAACCAACGTGACGTTGACGTGCAAGGCAAAGGGATTTCCCGAGCCGTACGTCATGTGGCGCCGGGAGGACGGTGATGAAATGGCCATCGGTGGCGAGAATGGTAAGTGGGCTGCCCTCTCTTCCATCTCGGGTCTTCTCGATTACGAGCTGCTAATTAATTAGTGAGAAGACGACAGCCGACAGCTACGTTGGTTGTGAGCGATTAGCTTGATGTAACAGTTAGTTAGTTAGTTAGTTAGTTAGTTGGTTAGTCGGTTACAGTCGTTGTGAGTGGCAGATTGTGTCGGTTCTGATTTTCCCCTCTCTCTCTTTTTTTGTGTGTGTGGTTTCTTTTTCTTTTCGATTTCTTTTTGCTCTTTTTTTTCTTTCTTTTGCAGTGAACGTAGTCGACGGAGAGATTCTTCACATCACCAGGGTCAGCAGGTTGCACATGGCTGCGTACCTGTGTGTGGCGTCCAACGGAGTGCCACCGTCCATCAGCAAACGGGTGCAGCTCAGGGTTCAATGTGAGTAATTATTTGTATTTTTCAAACATGGGGGGAGATTTCTAATAATTTTTCTAACTGTTTTGAGCTACTGAAATTTAGAGAGTTTGCTATGTACCATCAATTTATATGTGAAATTGAATGCAGCAAGACTGCATATGATAGTTAATTCATCAAGTTAAAACGCCTTTTTGTATCATCCTCGTCACTTGCAAGCAGTGATGCATGAAAGATGTTATGTTAACAATACGTGTATTCATCTGATTAAGTCATTGTGACAGGAAATGAAGAAAGTGAATGTGTGTGGGATCCATACTAATGCATTGCAGAATTCATCTAGATCACGAGCACACGAACCCACAGAGATAAAAATAATTAATTGCAACAAGCGTGTAAAACTTCCCCTGGTTTAAATCCAAGCCAAAGGAGGCGTAAAAAACGAAATTGTTTGCAATCTTGCATGCGCCGTACAAGATGTTTGCAATCTTTCATACAACAGGCTAGATTCAGGCGTTATCTGGCTAATATTTACATGAAATATCCCATTATTTTCTGCCAAATCTAGGATTCCCTCTATGTGCATTTGATAACGCAGAAAATTAAATGTTTCTTTTTATCTGTGCTGACATCCGTGTGACTCTTTGTCTTTCAGAAGCCAACCGTCGTCAATACCGCAACTAACCCTTTAGAACTTTATAGTTGGACTGCAATTTCTAATTTTAAGATTCTAAGACATCAATCGCATTAGACATTTTACTGCTCAAATATGTATTTTAATAAGGAAAGTGTTCGTTGAGTTTAAGTATAGTGTGAAAACAAGCACAAAAAAAATGAATTTTAATGAGCGTGTAAAATATCCTCTCGTTTAAATCCAAGCTAAAGGAGGCGTGTACAACGAAATTGTTTGCAACTTTTCATGCGCCAATATATGAAATCTTTCATACAACAGGCTTGATTCAGGCATTATGTGGCTTATATTTACATGAAATATCCCATTCTTTTTCCGGCAAATCTAGCATTCCCTACATGTCCATTAGATAACGCAGAAAACTCTTTCTTTTTATCTGTGAAGTATATCCACCCCAGGATCTTAACAATGGTCTTCAATATTTTGAACGTGAGCTGCGAATTATTTCAACGTTCAATCAACCAAAATAGTATTGAAACGGTATTTTTTATTGTTCATAATGGATTGCATGACAGGTAGTTGGAAGTACACGCTTAATTTCAGTTAGGTAAATTTTTGACATTTCTGAAGGGCTGATAAAAAAAAGTTACGGATATGGTGTTTCGTGTCATATTGACCCAGATTTCAAACTAATATTGTGGAAACTACAAATGAGCTAATTTTTAAGTCTTTGCAGTAAATATGCTTATTGGAGTCCTAATTTTCAGCTTCTGGTGAGTACTGCCCTTTATGACCCGATTGGCTACAAGGAATCTATGCCGAAAACGGGCATGTTTTGCCACGATCCGTGAGGCGGCAACAGATACAAATTTTCATCGGAACATGGTCTTCGACGGCTCAAACTTCATGATTTTTCATGATTGATCTACTTTTAGCCTTGGAATGGACCAATGATCATATTGCACTTTGCGGGACAATCAGGATGGCTCGGGAGAACCTTTTAAGAGAAGACAAATACAGATTTTTGCCAAAACAAGCCTTTCGACGGATCAAACTGCATAATTTTTCATAAGTTGGCTACTTCTAAGAAATGGTACACTGGATACAAATGGACTGAATTGACCATTCCACGACAATTCGGATGCCCCGGAAAAACCCTAGAGGGGGGGGGGGGGTGGTGTTAACAAATATAGTTTTTCGCCGAAATATGCCTTTTGACGGTTCAAACTTCATGATTTTTGTTGAGTGTTCTACTTCTAGCTATGAGATGGATCAATGACAGTAATGGCCACCCTGAAACAACCCGGATGCCCCGTAGATTTCTTTAGGCAGAGAATAATTGATTTTAGTCGAAACATGCCTGTTGACTGCTCAAACTTCATGATTTTTTATAAATAGTCTACTTCCAGTGTATTGGCAATATAAGGGTCAATCTGGATGCTCCGGGAGAACCATTTAGGATGGAACAGATACAAATTTTTGCCTAAACATACTTTTCGACGGCTCAAACTTCGTGATTTTTGTTGAGTAAAAGTTGTACGGAATCAAATTGCACCACTTTTAAATGGCTTTAACTTTTAACCCGTTGGGAATTTTCTATTGAAATTGTGGGTGGAATTAGTTCAATGTGTAGATGTTAAAAAGCAGAAGATGTCAAAGCTTGCCAAAAAATATATGATTTGGCAAGCAATTTGCTCGTGTGGAAAGCGGAGCACCCCATTCGTGAAAACTGGAACTAAAGGAATGCCTCCAAAAGCATCTACTTCCTTTTTACACGAGGTCACACGATGGTCCTACGATTTTCTGGCTGGATTTAGCCTCGTGCCATTACTCGAAAGAGGTTTTGGAGTGGTACAAGGCTAAGGAGGTCAATTTCGTGCCGAACCATCTCAACCCCCGAACACACCGGAACTGCGGCCAATTGAAAAATACTGGGCACTTCAGAAGCATCCTAAAGAAGTGAAGCTGGAGGAATATGAAGAAAAAATGGATGGCCACGCAAAAACAAAAGTTGGTCCAAATGTTGCACAGGACCTTATGAGTAGTGTAAAGAAGCAGGCTCGTGCATTTGGAGAAGGCATTGTAATTGAATAAAACAAACATGGGAGAATATTTAAAACTTGTTTTATTTTACTTCCTGAACGTTTGAAGATGATTGGTTGTACGGGCAAATTTTGCCGAACATTTGTGTGCGTCGCAATTTGATTCTGTACACTCTTTAGTCTACTTCTAGCCTTGAAATGGATCAATGTCCATTTTGGTCTTTCTGGGGCAACTCGGATGCCCTCCAAGAACCATTTAGAAGGGAATCACTACAGATTTTCACCGAAACATGACTTTGGACGACTCCAACTTCATGATTTTTCATGAGTAGTATACGTTCAGCTTTGAAATGGAACAATGACCATATTCGCCATTCTAAGTCAATCCAGATGTCCCGGGGGCACCTTTTAAGCATTTCGACGGCTTGATTTTGATTCATGACTATTTGTAAACAATCAACTTCTGGAAATTAAATGGGTCAATGACCATATTGACCATTCCGGGTCCATCCAGATTCTTCGAGGGGACCGTTCAGGAGGAGACATATACAGGTTTTCGTTGAAAAATGCCAATTCTACTAAATTTCGACCATGCATGAATGTATTGACAAAACAGCTATGGTCATTAAGTCAAGCTAAAAGTCATCGTCAAAAGAAACAAATGTTTGTCATCAATCGTTTTTACTCAGCCGTACAAGACCAAAGTTCTGTTCATGAATGAAGACTGGACTCGGAAAAAATGAGTCACATAAAAATGATCACCAAAAATTCATTTTAAATTGGATACTTCTCAAATTTCAGGGATTCAATAACTATATATTAGCTATGTTTTGGCATAATTTATTTATTGAATTTCTTCCCTGAGCTGAATGCTGAATGCAACTTCTTCTTGAGTATCGCCCAAAACTTTTCGATCGGACGAAGTTCTGGTGTATTTGGCGGGTTCGCCTCCTTCGGGACCATATTAACGCCCTTTGCTTCGTACCAATCCATTACAGGCTTGGCATAATGGCATGAAGCGAGATCCGGCCAGAACAGCGTGGGACCACGATGAGAGCGGAAGAAGGGCAGCAAGCGCTTCTGCAAGCATTCTTCGCGATAAATCTGTTTTGCTTGTCAGTCCGGTTTGGCGCCTTCATGACCTTAAAAACACGGAGCCCAGCCCGCTTCATGGTCTGCTGGACGAACCACTTTGACGAATTGACCTTTTTGGCCACGTCTCGGGATATTCTTAAAGTACAGCCTTATCTTCCATGCCTTCTCTTTCGGCCGCTCGATGGTTTTCGTCTCCTGGAACATCTTCACAATGCGGGACACGGTGGAATGGTGGATTCCAAGCTTTTTGCCGATCCATCTGTGCGACTGACCAAGATTATCGAACACCGCGCCCAAGATTTGCTGGGCATCTTAAAAACTACTTGACAGATCGCGATAGAATTGTGCACACATAAACATAACACTCTAAACTAGTATTATCAAAAATTTCATTAACTTTTACTCGCGCGATAAAAGTTACATCCAAAACAAAGTGTCGCATTTTGTCCGAGTCCAATCTCTAGTTTCACTCGTCATGTAAAAAACACCAAATCATTAGGTTTCAATATGTTTGAGTAATAGCGATTCTCGACAGGAATTGGCCCACTGCCGAGTTGGTCCCGCTCCATATACTAACGACGTGAAACATGAAGTAATATCCAAAGCTTTTGCTTTCATTCCACATATATAGCCACTACATCGGTTCAAATAATAGTTGGCATCTCAGCCTCACCTTACTGCGACATTTTTGCCAAACTTTCCATTCTTCCTCGCATTATTTACTTTTTTGATCAGGTTCATCAGTTTAGCATATACAATTAACATTTTGATTATGGTTCATTTTCCGAAGATCGAATTCATCAAAACAAAAAGTGATTTTTGCTATTTTTTTGGGACACAAGATCTATTTAAAAAAATCAAAAATCTACATCAAACGGATCGATCTCGTAAAGGTCAATCTAAGACCACCCAATCCTAGATCATATGTATATAAAGGTGTGGTGACCGGCGTCATCTCCAGCTTCCATTTTTTTTTATTATTTAAAAATGAACTTCCTATCGCTCCAAACTTAGTTTTCTGAATGACGATTCAATCTTGCTCCGCCAATTCCGAAACTCAACAAGTCGTTCGTTCTCTCTCTCTCTCTCTCTCTCTCTCTCATATACGGGAAGCTCTCACCAATACTTTTATATCACAACCTTTCGTCCATCCATCATAAGCAATCGATATTTATACACACAAAACACGCACACAGTTTAGTAATCGTTTCACTCTCTCTCGAACATTCCCGATAACCAATACAACAGAACCGTGAAAATCGTCGGAGACCAATCTGTTCTAATGTGCAAACTTTACTAATCGGTTCAATAATGGCTTCATACATGGCTTCATAGCTAGTTTTTATGCACAGGGAAATGTTTTATAATTAATTTCACCATTCAGGAGGGTTGTAACCATGACCATAGTCAATAATACCATGAACGTGGTCAATTCGACAATTTTTATGGTTAATGTAAACATTTTATGTAATAGTCATTTTTACCATGATTTAACTGTCGGTACAACCATGGAATTATTTTCAGTGTAGCAAAGTTACACACTATCATTAAAATCCATACTATTTTCATTAAATTTTGATTCCAAAAAACGCCATGTTCAAGTTAATGTAACTTTGTCAATTATCAATCTTTTTAGCTAAAACTTTCACAACACTATAAGCAATGTATAAAACTTATGTGATCCAAAATTTATGTTGATCAGGTTTATAAATTTGAAGTTTTCATTACATATGTGGAAAAAGTCATTTTTGGACATACCAATTTCAAAAATCCGTATTTCTGTGAAAAAATTAGGTAACATATTTTAAATTTTACAATAGCCAACAAATACATAGGAAATTATGTGGACAAAATTGGAACTGTTTCCATAAAGTGGCTTAGACTACAGCTGGCGTCAAAGTTTACGCACCAACATGAGTATTTCCCTTTTTCACCTGATATTGACCATGCTGAAATATCGGTGCAAAAAAAAAAAGCCGAGGTGAATTCTTCTTGTTAATATACATGATTTGTTACGCCTGAAATATCCCAAATTACTAGTCTAACCTACGAAGAACTTCAAAATATGGCAAACAGTATCAATTAGTTTGAAAAAACTACGTATACAGTGTTATACAGTATTATTAGAAAAAAAAAACAAAAAACAAAAACAAAACTACTGACGTTTCTTGCTTTAGTGTACTGTGAATGAATAGTATTGAGCGATCTTGCATAATATATCGATACATAGATTGTTGAAGAGGTTTAATGTGAAGATTTATATGAATATTTTGGTAAAACTGATTGGTTGCAAACCAAGGTGTTTTAGCATTTAGGTATGTATAAGTCGGTAGAACTTATTCTATATTCCTTGCAAGACAAGAGTCCAATTGTGTTCTAATAAAAATGCTTCGCAAAGCATACGAATAAGTTACACTGTGTTTGTGTTCGAATAATTATTTTGAGCTAATGGTAATGGAAAGAATGTGTTGACTGGGATCAGCTCTCAGTGAAAGGTTAATTCGAGGTTTGTGTACATGTGTATTTGTGAAAGATTTGAAAAAAAGTGAGCTGCCAAAAGAATCCCGTTTTCACTGACGAGCATTCAAAAAACTAGTGTTCCAGCGTACGGACGTGTCGAGTGTCGAAAAAAAATGGAGGGCGAAAATCCAATCGGTCACCACAATTACCGAGCTTAAATTTCATTACGACCAAGAAATCTGAATTATACAATCTTCTACTATTTCGTATAAAAGCATCAACAAACAATCCGCATAGCGATATAAGATTGTCTGGCGCGTCTTTTGTTCATCAAGATAGTTTTTATTATGTAATTTGGAGTCATTGTTGCATTTACAACGTCTTTATAGCATTCAACTTAGCCGAGGCACAAACCAGTTGATATGCAAATTAATTTAGAGGCAACCTTACCTTCTTCTTGTAAATATTGTCACTGGATTTGCAAATCAAAGCCACCCACACAACGAATAACATTTTCCTAACATGATAGTGATGCTACTTTTTATGAGGATGCTGAGAGTTTTGAGAAATTTACGTTTGAATCTTTCTTCTTGTCCTAGTTCAAAAAATTAGATACGTCTGTTTGAATAAGTTGTCAAGAATGTATGATAAAAATATTTCAAAACATGGCCAAAACAAATGTGGTTTGTATAAAACAATTGATTTTTTTTTTGCCATTTTATCCGGCCACTTTGTTAGTCACGCATAATTGAAGTTACTCGTAATTTTATCAATTATTTCCCATTAACTAAGAAATTATTGAGATATTTTTTAATATTCTAGAATCTCAAAATATTGTGATAACAAAAAATAGTTAGAAGAACTTGTGTAAGGTCCATCATAAAAAAGTCTCCTTTCATATATGTTTAACTCTACTTAACCTTTATTAAACCCTCATAATCTCGATTCACCCTCTTCTTCATTCCACCCACAGTCCCCCCGATGCTATCGATCCCGAGCCAGCTGGAAGGAGCCTACCTCGGTCAGGACGTAATCCTCGAATGCCACACCGAGGCGTATCCGGCGTCCATCAATTACTGGACGACGGAGCGGGGTGATATGATAATTTCCGGTAAGTATCACTTTCACCAGACTCTCCGACCAACAATCACAGTCCCGATTTCCGGTCCAATAAATCAAAGCGACACTTTTGCCTCTCCGAAGATCGGGAGATGATAAGGTGCGTCTCATTTAGCACCAATCGGTTCCCTCCGACGCAATCAATGGAACTTAACTCAATTTGCGGAATTAGTTACAAGTGAGTAGACAGATCCCTAAAAGCCGATCGAATTCGAGTCCCAATACCTCCCCCTGCATCGGGGAAATTGATTCATGTGCCAAATTTTGTCCGGCGAAGGAAGGGACAAAATCGAGAACAAGTAGAAAAGGGAGCTGCGATGGGGAAAAAGGACTCCAAGAAATAAATCATACACCCGACTGGGACGGCCTTTGAAGTGCCTGTGTCACCGGGGACAGATTTCCTCCGGCATGAGCTCAACTGGAACGGTGGATGAAAGTAGGTTGGATGGGTGGGGAAGGACGGGTCCATATCCGGAAATCGACATCACGCCTCATTTAATTGAATTGACGTTTGTTTAGGACGAAACCGTTTGAACAGCCGTTTGAAGGAGGAGGCTGGGGTGGATAAACTGCTGATCGGATATGGGGGTATTTTGAATGGTATTGAACTTTGGCTACTTGTTTTGCAGTGGGGTTCGGGAAGGTGGAGTTTTAATCCCGAATAGTATGTTTTCATGACTGTTGTTTGTTTTGAACTGTACCGGCGAGATTGTGAATGAGTTTGATTTTATTTTATCGGTCATTAAGATCGGTTAGATGAATTTCATTGACATTTCTGTAGACTCACGTTTACCGGATGTTTTGGGACGATCATGATTGCAAGAGTATTGAGTTAGAGCGGTGTTGCCTGCCTTTTTGTTTTTATATGGCAAATCAATATATTTACCGCCCTAAGTTCAGCTTGGATTCAATCGTACAACGAATTTCAAATTTGATAAAAATGAGAATAGTTGACAAACATGTTGCTGTTGAATAAGAATACAAGGTGAAGTATGGGATTTATTGAACTATTATTTTGGATAAATTTACCCAAGTTCTCTCTGCAAAGATCATAAATATTTGAGAAAAATAACCTCAAAATGACTTTTCTTTATCGGGAGATTCCATGTGAGTCAATTTGTCATGTATTCCTAAGGACAACTTCACTTATGGTTCAAATCCTCTATTTGGACCAAGCATAGGACAAATTGGAAAAAAAATTGTTTGCTCCAATAATTTTATATATATTTTTTATCAGTTTTCCGCTGTATTTATTCATAAATGCACACTTAAAAAAGAACTTCACACGAGACGTAATGTATCTTTGACGAATAATCGGAGAACGTAAAAAACGATTTCATGCAAATATCTGTCTCCTGAAACCAAAACACGAAACAAATTTTTTGTTTGACTGGATATATTCAATAACTTTTGTAACATCAAGGTTCAAGTAGTGCTCCGAAGTTTCGTTGTTCCAGATTTGTTATACAATGCTTTCTGAAATGTTCACAAATGGCATTCATTCAGGATTCATTTCTTATGGTTTCCAAATTGTCGTGTGACGATGGAAGAAGTTATCTCTTTGCTTCCAGTGTAGATCTGCTATGCTTCCAAAATAATTTTGAGCTGCTAACAAAAATGCGCAGGGTTGCTTACAGGATACTGACATTTTTTCAAAACTGCTGCATCGAAAATTGTTCTGGAATGATTACTAAATAACTTTGGGAAGCTTCTAGAGTTTCCTGAGATGAATTCGAGATTGTTCCATGACGTTTCCATAATAGTTCTGGTTCTTCCAAAATACTTAAACCTTTGTCCATTAAAAACCCGGAATAATAAAATCATCTGTATCTCGGTAACGGATTGACGTACAAATAAGCTTAATTCATCAAAACAAAGGTAAGTCCCTGTACTTTAAGAAAAGAATATCTATGAAAATCATTTCTTTCGTTCCTAATTATAATTTGCACTTTCTTCTTTATTCCTCCCATCAAACGCTTCACACCTCCGGAGTCAACTTCCTTGGTACATTTTTTCCACAGTTTGGTCATCTGAGTCACGTCTCGAGCCGATTTTCCACTATCCTTAAGCTTCCGCTTCATTATTGCCCAAAATCTCTCGATCGGCCGGAACTGCGTGCAGTTGGGTGGATTTATGTTTTAACGATGAAATCTACGTTATTATCGCGGTACCACAGGATGACTTCCCGGCTGTAGTGGCAACTCGCGAAATCTGGCCAAAACTTCACGGAACCATTATGCGCATTAATCAAAAGTAGTACGCGGTTTTTGAGGCATTCTTTCTTGTTCAGCTTCGAGTCCATCGTATTATTCGTCACGAATATTATGATCTTTGCTCCGCAGCTGGATATCCCTTTGGCAAATTTGTCCATAAAAGCAAACTTAAACTTTGCAGGAACATCTCCTCTTGCCGTCGCCAAGTAGAATTTTTGGCCAGGCAGCTATCCGAAATCCATTTTGATCCTCAGAAGAAGATTGGATGGTCGGACTACGCTCTTACAAATCAGCAACTTTCTTGAGCGTCCTGTTCGTACGGTGGTCCAAGAAGTAAAAAGCAGAGTCTTTCTCTGGGGGAGCCAAGTGCTCACCGTAGATGTAGGCGTTGGGAGAGCGCGAGAGCGAAAGAGAGTAGGTGATAACTCTGCTGTGTTCACCGACAGCAGGGGTGGACGTGATCCACAGGAAATAATGACTGCAGATGAACGCTCCTATAGGGATGTGTTATTGTGATAGGGTAACCTATATCCCACAACCACGTTGGATTTTGAACGTGGATGTGTAGAATTTTTTCTCTCTTCTCGTCTTTCATCTGGAATTATTTTTGATTCACTGCACGAAACACCGTGAAATTTATACCACAGAAAGAGGGCGCTTAGCTGAACAAACAATTGTAAAAGAATTCTTGCAGCGGTCACTTTCCGTGCCGCTGCAACACAATAAGTGATTCCGGATTTTAACTGGACAGAACTTTATGGGATGCTTCCAATAGTGTTACGTGACGCTTCCAGAATAGCTCTGGAATCTTTCCAAAATAGTTTTGAGATGCTTCCAAGGTTCTTTTAAGATGCTTTCAGGAATCTTCTGAGATGCTTCCTGAATAGTTTGTCAATGGTTTCAAAGTAGTTTTAGGATTTGTGAAATATTGTTGAATGCCATATTGATTGCTTCCACAGTAGTTCTGGGAGTTATCCAAATCAATTCTGTATGGTAATAAAGGGTGATACGGTCAAAATTTGGTCAAGAGAAAACGCGTGTAAATCGGTGAAATCGTTTATTTAAAAAATCAAATTAAATTTTTTTTTTCAAGTTCAATTAGTATAAAATTCAGGAAAAATATTCAGTTAGGCTTCCGCTTTTCCAAATCCGAATTGCCGGGCCTTACGCTTGACCCCTGCCATCAGATTTTGTACAGCCACCTTGTCCACCTTCTTCGCCGCAGAAAGCCAGTTTGCCTTGAACTGCTGCTCGTCCTTAGCAGTTTTTTTGGTCTTCTTTAGGTTCCGCTTGACAATAGCCCAGTATTTCTCAATTGGGCGGAGCTCTGGCGTGTTGGGAGGGTTCTTGTCCTTGGGAACCACCTGCACGTTGTTGGCGGCGTACCACTCCATGGCCTTTTTACCGTAATGGCAAGATGCCAAATCCGGCCAAAACAGTACGGAACAACCGTGTTTCTTCAGGAAAGGCAGCAGACGTTTATTCAAACACTCTTTCACGTAAATTTCTTGGTTGACAGTCCTGGAAGCTATGAAAATGCTGCTTTTCAAGCCACAGGTACAGATGGCTTGCCAAACCAGATATTTCTTGCGAACTTTGACAGTTTCGTGTGCTTGAAAATATCTGCTACCTTTCCCTTTCCTTTGCCGTATAAAACTCCTGTCCCGGAAGCTGCTTGTAGTCGGCTTTGACGTAGGTTTCGTCGTCCATTACCACGCAGTCAAACTTCGTCAGCATCGTCGTGTACAGCCTCCGGGATCGCGCTTTGGCCGTCGTATTTTGTTTATCATCGCGATTTGGAGTCACTACCTTCTTGTAAGTCGATAGTCCGGCTCGTTTTTTGCTCTGATGCACGGTTGTAGACGATACACCCAGCTTATTTGCGGCATCTCGGAGAGATAGGTTAGGGTTTCGCTTGAAACTACCGGCAACTCTCTTTGTCGTCTCAGCGGCTTCCGGTTTTCGATTTCCGATCCAGACTTCCTGGCTGTCGACAAACGTTCCCCAAACACTTTAATTACATTTGTAACGGTTGATTTGGCAACTTTTAGCGATTTTGCCAACTTTGCGTGCGAGTAGCTCGGATTTTCGCGATGCGCGAGCAAAATTTTGATACGCTGCTCTTCTTGCTTGGACGGCATTTTGACAACTGAAGAGTGAATTCCAAAATCAAAATAGGAGCAACATTCTACACACACACACCTTCAAAATGAGGGGTGATCAGGTTTTTTAAATGCAAAATTGAAAGAAATACGTCAAGTTGATACTGACCAAATTTTGACCGTATCGCCCTTTAAATTTTGAAATACTTCTCAAATTTCATTGAACGCTGCCAGAATAGCTCTGGGACACATCCATGAACGTTCTGGAATGATTCCTGAATTTTTCTGAGAAGCATACAGAGAAGTTTTGGGATCCTTTCTGAATGGTTTCGAGACGAATCCAGTATAGTTCTGGGATGCTTCTAGAGTAGTTCTGAAATGCTTCCAGAGTACTAATTGGATTCCTTCAGTGTTGTTGCGTGACGATTCAAAAATCGTTCTGGAATGTTTCTAGAATAGTTCTGACATGCTTCAAAAATTTTCTGGGATGCTTCTTGAATTGTTTTTGGATTGTTCCAAAGTAGTTCTAGGATGTGCTATGGTATGTGTGGAAAGTTGTTTAGGTTCTCCCTTAGCTCAGTCGGTGAAGGCGCAGCTACAAAGCAACACCGTGCTGGAGGTGGCTGGGTTCGATTCCCGGTTTGATCTATGAATTTGTAAAAATGGTACGCTTCTATTTAATAAATGTGGAAGTGCATTTATGTAGAACACTAAGTTAGAGTGCCAATAAGCTTGAAACGCTAAGAAAGAAAAAAAAAGAAGGAAAGTTGCTGAATGCGAAATAATTGAGTGCTTCAAGAGAGGATTTGGGATATTCTCAAAGTCGTTCTGTATAGTAAGTAACTTCGAGATGCTTCCAGGATTTTATTGAGCGCTTTTCAAGTTGTTCTGAGTCGTTTCCAAGAGAGTTCTGAAATGGTTACAGAATTATTCTTGGAAGCTTCCAGTGCTGTAGTTCCGTGCTGTTACCAGAATAATTCTGAGATGCTTTAAGATTAGTTCTGTGAAAAGCAACTAGAGTATCCAGAATAGTTCTGAAATGTTTCTATAATAGTTCTGAGAGGCTTTCAGTCTTCTCTTGGGATGCATCCAGGATTCTTCTGGGATGCTTCCAGGATTCTACTGGGATGCTTCCTGAATAGTTCTCGGATTGTTTTTAAAGTAGTTCTGAATGGTTGCAATATTTTTGAATACCATATTATTGAATTCTTTATGTATCTACAGTAATTCTGTACAGTAAGTATATTTGAAATAATTCCAAAATTTCATTTAACGCTGCCAAAATAATACAACAATGTTCTGGAATGATTCCAACATATTTATGGACAGATTCCACAGTTGTTTAGGGATGCTTTTAGGATAGTTTTATGACAAATCCCGTATTGAACTGGGATACTTCCAGGATACTTATTGGATACCACCAATATTGCGACGTGACGTTTCCAGAATAGCTCTGGGATGTTTTAAGAATATTTCTGGGATGTTATTAGAAAGTTTTGGTTCTCCTGGGATGCTTTCTAGATTTTTCTTGTATAATTCCAGGTTAATTCTGGAACATACATATTTATTGGATACTTTCAAAGAAGTTTTGGGATGTTTGTCAAGCAGTTACATACAGTTTGTATTTGAAGATGCTTCCAGGATTTTTATTTAATCCTTTCACAATAGTTCTGGTACGCGTCCAAGAGTGTTCTGAATTGATACCAAAATCGTTCTGGATAGGTTCCAGAGTAGTTTTGAAATTCTTCCAACATTGTTACGAGGCATTTCTAGAATAGTTCTGTAATGTTTCTAGATAAGTGCTGAGATTCCAAGACTTTTCCGAGAAACTTCCTGAATTGTTCATTGATTGTTCCAGAGAAGTTAAGGAATGCACATAATTATTGAACACACAATTATTGAAAGAAGTTTTCTAATAGTTCTGAAATATATTTAGAATAGTTATAAGATGCTTTTGCGGAATGCTTCCAGGAATCTTCTAGAACGTTCCTGAATAGTTCTTGAACGGTTCCAAAGTAGTTCTGAGATGTGTAAAAAATTATTAAAATTATTAATAATTAAATGCTTTAAGAGTTGTTATGGGATGCTTCCAAAGTAGACCAAAGTAAACGCTTACAAAATAGTTTAGAGACGCATCCAAAATTTTTCTGGAATGATTCCTGAATAGTTCTGGAAAGCTTTAAGGGTTAATCTGGGATGCTTCTGAAATTACTCCGAGTCGATTTACTAATAGCGAGATGATTAACCAAAGAGATGTTCCAAAGTAATTCTCATATGTTTGTAAAATAGTTATTGATTGCTTCCAAAGTAAGTTTGGGATACTTCCAAAATAGTTTTCGGTAATGGCGAAGGTGGTGAAAGCGTGGTTGTTTCTCACCCCAGTCGGTTTTGTATCAAATGCAGTCGAGGAGATGGATTTTCTGAGACGAAAAATGTAATGTAAGATTTCAAAAGTACGACCTCTGGATCGAGAACGTCACATATTATACGATATTGTTAATTTCAGCACAGATACAATAAATTGAAATCTATGTTTGACACCGTTTTAAAATACAAGATCCGGTTTTTCTGATCACTGCGCCAGGTAGAATGACTAGTTTTGGATTTGGATTAAAATTCAGCATACAATAGAGAAGATTAAAAAACAAACAAGTAATAAAGGGTGTTTCGATCAAAATTTGGTCATCTTAAACTTGATGCCTTTCCTTTCATCGTGCATTAAATGATGTTGCACACCCCTCATTTTGAGGATGTGTGCGTGTAGCATCATGCCTCTATTTTGATTTTGAGATTAGCACTTCAGTTATTAAAATAACGTAGAAGGAAGAGAAGCAACGTATCAAAATTTTGCACGTGCATGGCAAAAATCCATACTAGTCTCACGGCAAGTTGGCGAAATTGTTGAATGTAGCTAAATCAACTATAACCAACGCATTAAAAATGTTCGGTGAACGTTTTTCGACAGCCAGGAAAACTGAATCGAAGGGAAATCGAAAGCCGGAGGCCACAGCGACGACAATTAAGATATTATTTAAGAAATGATGCCTTCTCCGTTCAAAAAGAGATCACACCTGCTCTTTCTGATTAACCTTCCTCGGGTATTTGAAAAAACTGACACATTAGAGTCAGAATTGACCCGGATTTCAAGCCTTTTAGGAATTACAAAATTTCATCCTGGACACAATGTTTGTACCCATTTGAAAGGTTATAATCTCAAAAAAATTGAATAAAAAAAATTGTTCCAGTAACATTGGCCACCAGGAATCTGCTACAATGCGAAGGAGGTTTTGAGTTCGATGTGTGGACAAAATTACATACATCCCAATTGTCGGCTTTTGTCATTATAATATAAGTTCCAGATCATGCTGCAGAGATGGCGCTGCAGTCTATATTTTTTAAATTAAACGCTAGGTAGTTGCCGTCTTCGGCAAAGTTTTTAAGTAAGGAGTGTATCGAATATAAGCTATCCACATACATTTGCGTTGTACGCATGTATTTGTGATGGTTTTTTATGTTCTGAACACTGCATGCTGTGCGTTTGACTGTCAGTTTTCTTTTGTTTACTTGTTTGTGCGATTCAAATTCTGCGTTTTCAAAATGTCGCGTATTGAAAAGGAAGTGAAAATTAAGGTTCTGGACACATGGCTAAGTGAGAAGGGTATTACTATGCGAAAATTGAAGCGAAGCGGTTTGGAATTCATCATGCGGGTGTTAAAACCATCATTAATAAGTTTGGGGAACACTATTCTTTTGATGAGCTACCAGGAAGAGGAAGAAAACCCGGTTCTTCCAACCCGAAACTGGAGCAGAAAGTGGTATCTCTAATCATGAAGAACAAATCAATG
>JASCZW010008727.1:0-48003 GCA_034211315.2 Aedes japonicus | reverse complement strand
CCACCGTTTGCACGCGTTTCGTTCGTTTTGACATACTTTGTCGCATGGCCTACTTCTAGGCGCATTCGCTTTCAGACTTTATTGTCTTTCTTGGAAGACCACGCACCTCCATCGGATAATTTTGTGGGGTGGCAACTCCGGAAAATGGAATAAAGCATTTCTATTTCATTCGTGGTAAAATGATGATAGACACCAAGCAACGCCCAAGAGCCTCGATATGAAAACATCAACGAAATATTAGTTTGATGACAATATCTTTGAGTGGTCAATTGTTACCCATTTTACCATAAGTGCTCTTTTCATTCATAAAATGTTGCGGTACATTCACACATCTAGCTGGTTGGAGTGAGTAATAATTATGTCCCCTCTATCAGTATGTAAACGAAGGTGGCATGGAACGAACTTTTCCCTATGTGACTGCGGCAGTAGCTAGCAGTAAGTTGTCCGAAACAGTAGCAACAGCAAAGTGTGTCAAAAGCAGCTAATGGCCAGATCAATCGATGAAACAAAGGCGATGACAAATCGTGCCGATGAAGCGGTTAATACTGTCAGTGCAAATGATCAGCCGGAACATTTTGTCAACCGGTCAGTGCCAGTACTGTTCACATCACGCCGAGGCCTTCAGCTGAGGCGATTCCATTCCGTCCTTAGCACAGGTCAGGCCAGCTACTTGGTCCAGTTTTGCGATCTCGAACGATGGGTGAAGAACTTTGTTTGTTTGTTTTTACGATGGATTCACCATTCTATTGATAATTGCAGTCAAATCATTTTCAATTGTCATCGGTTGGCCTGACGCCAGACAGTTCAACGCCCGAGTCCATGACTCTGGCCAAGAGGAGCAAAAGCGTACAATTTGTTCGTCAATCACCTCAAAGTCAAACAAACCGGGATAACGGATAAGGTCCAGGACGCCCTACCCAATCCGAGGAAATCTGATGTAATGGGAAAAGCCGTCAATTAATAATTGACTTGTAGGTGAGTCATTAGCACGTCACTTCAACATGTTAACCGGGCTGTCGAGTCACCTTTCTCCATTGTACTAGCATGCTGGTGTTGAATTGAATCGATATTCGCTATTATGATGATAACATATCTGTCAGTAGCGGCTCGCATTCTTCGGCACGTTCACAAGCTGCACCACTTATTGCAAACGCATCGACATTTACGACACCCGTCCGACGATGGTGTATGTTATTCCACCCACGCGCCGCCCATCGATCTGACGAGCGAAAGGTACTCTATTGCATGCAGCATACGAAACGGATATTGCTTCTGCCCTATATATCGATTGCAAACAGGATTCTGTGCCATGCAGAAAAAAAAGAACAGGAAAATACCATTCAGGAGAATTTCAGCACCTGTAGCCTGGAAGGTTGGAACTCAAAAGGACAAATATTCCCATTCAACCGGTACCTGCAGAGCGCTTGTGATTGAAAATCTAATGAAGTTCAATTGTCCTTCTGCAATCGAGAAGCGAGTCACTAATTGGAAAGCAACTGCTCTTGGATTTTATGGACGGGTGGGTGAGATTTTCACAGGAACAAAAACTCACCCGAATAGAACAATGACTAACTGAGCGAGTTCTTATGAAATTTGATTTATTGGCCTCCAGTGTGATACTAGGGATCGAGTTCTGTTTCAATATGGGTTTAACTCCCTTTATAGCCATTCCTAGGAAAAACAATATACGATCTCTCAAAATTTTGCCATATTTGGTAGGATTATTAATTGACAAAAAATATGAGACCCGTATTGTTTTTTTTTTTAACTTGGGATTAGGAACATTAATTGTAACTATAAATTAGAAGAAAAATTAGTAATCTCCATTTAATTCCAACTACCTTTGCTTATCTTCGACAGATACGCGTATTTCGTCTACAATGTGCAGACTAGTTATTAGTACGAGACACTGAAGAAGTCTGCACATTGTAGACGAAATACGCGTATCTGTCGAAGATAAGTAAAGGTAGTTGGAATTAAATGGAGATTACTAATTTTTCTTCTAATTTATAGTTACAAGGATTCCACTAAACAGCTCAAACCCTCTAGGATTCAACATTAATTGATTTTTAACGCAAAAAAGTGAATTTATGGCAAGCCTCCCCTCGCCATCATATCACGTTTTTTGTATGTACCTTCAAACTGTTTGGTATGGATTGACACGTTTTCCCAAAAAAACAAACTCACCCCCCCCCCCCCCCCTTCTCTTGAAATCGTAGGTACCATTTGTTTTCTCCTTGGTTTCGAAGAGTTTCCGCCTAACCAGAGCCCAGTACTTCTTAATAGTGCCGGTAGAGACGAAACACATGGCCTGCCAAATCAAATACTTTTTCGGGAATTTGGACACCTTTTTGCTCGGCAACCTAAATGCTCGGCAAAGGCGTTCCTTTACATTGCGGTGTAAAAAAAACCAGACCCAGAAGCTGTTTAAAATCTCCGGGTACGTATGAAAATGTTTGCAAAAATTGGTATAAAGCTCCTTCCCAAGCAACACACAAGTTTTAAAACGGTTGAAAATACTTTTATATTACTAGATTTGGTCGTAAAGATGCTTATTCAACATAAAATCATGAAGATGTGTTACTCGGGTTACTCGACTTTTTGCAGTAAAATTTTGCATGTCATCACGGTTGGGCGACAAAGTATGTCAAAACCACAAGACATCGGAGTGTACGTCAACTGTTTTGAAATGTATTAATTGTTTGAAAATGAATAAAGAACGTAAACTTAACTTGGACGTAAACCATGCCGCATTTAGCTCTCAATGTTTGGTGTACAAGAGACTTTTTGAACAAAAGAAAAGCAGCTTGCGTTTCAATAAATATCAACCGAGTTCTAGGCAGAATGGTAATCAATTTAATTTTTTGTATTTCAATATTGCGGGGTTGTCCACAAACTACGTAGCATTACGTCAGATTGTAGAAGAAAAACGTCCACTTTTGGTTTTGTTAGCAGAAACTCACATTGTTGAAATTGAAGCCTTTGATCAATATTGCATTCCGGGATATAATGTTGCTGCTTGTTTATCACATTCTAGACATACTGGCGGTGTTGCTATTTATGTCAAAGAATCAGTTCAATTCAATCTTCGCCACAACGAAATGGTTGATGGTAACTGGTTCTTGGGCATAACAGTTGTACGTGGCATGATGATGGGTAACTATGGTGTTTTATATCACTCTCCCAGTTCTAGTGACCAGCGTTTTATTGAAATTTTAGAGAACTGGCTTGAGGTATTTCTTGATTCGAGTAAATTAAATATAATTGCTGGTGATTTCAACATAAATTGGCGTGATAATAATAATTCGAATCATTTGAAGCATTTAGCTAACTTTTTCAATTTGAGACAAACGGTAGATGAATATACGCGAATTTCCAGGCACAGTAGAACTTTGATTGATCATGTTTATTCTAACTTTGATTCTGTTTGTTCAGTTGTCGATACTGATTTGAAAATAACCGATCATGAGACAGTAGGTATTAACGTAATTGAGAATAACTTGAATAATAGCGATGATTTTGTGAAATTGAAGTGCTGGAGGAAATATTCAAAACAGGCTGTTTCTAACCTTGTTCAGAGAAGCGTGGATTTTCCAATCGCGAGCGGTAGTTTAGATGAGTCTGCAGCTGTTCTTACTAATACCATGAAAACGTGTACAAATAAGCTAGTTGAACAAAAATTTGTTTCTTTGAAGAACTCGAACAGCTGGTACAATTTGGATCTTTTACGTCTTAAACGCAAGAGGGATAAATTGCACAAAAAGTTTTGTAGATCTAATAGTGATAATCATTGGAATAAGTACACAATCGCGCGGAATAAATATTCACAATCCATTAAAAAACTCGTTGTGAATATATACAGAGGAAAATTGAGTCAACATCAAAACAACAGCAGAGAGTTATGGAAAATTTTGAAATCATTATTGAAACCTAGCAATTGCAGACCGCGATCCATAACTTTTGACGGCACAATAGAACAGTCTGAACAAGCAATTGCGTCTAAGTTTAATGATTATTTCGTCAATAGTGTTTCATTGATTAATCAATCTATTGAATTGGTTGATGAACCTGATGAAATAAAGCAGCCAGTTAATAGTAATTGCAGATTTGAAGGTTTTCACCCCATCACAATAGATGAACTTAGAAATATTTGCTTTTCACTAGGAAAATCGGCTGGAGTAGATAATGTTAATGCTAGAGTTATTCAAAATTGCTTTCATATCATTGGTCACACTTTACTGGACCTTATTAATGAATCATTGCAAACTGGGCACGTGCCTGAAGTGTGGAAAGAATCGTTGGTTGTTCCGATTCAAAAGGTTGCTGGGACGATTAAAGCCGAAGAGTTTCGTCCTATCAACATGCTGCACACATTAGAGAAAATTTTAGAACTTGTTGTGAAAGGCCAGTTGCTGGAATATTTAAATAGTAATTCTTTGTTGATACCGGAACAATCTGGCTACCGGGAAGGCCATTCTTGTGAAACCACGTTGAATTTAGCATTAGCAACATGGAAAGATAACTTAGAGAGTATAAAAACAATTTTTGCTGTTTTTTGGATCTGAAACACGCTTTTGAAACAATTTCTAGGCCCTTGTTGTTGAAAGCATTAAAGCGCTTTGGAATTATTTCGAGTACTGCATATAGATGGTTTGAAAGCTATTTGTCTGACAGAACTCAAAGGACTGTTTTTAATGATTCTGTTTCCAGTCCCGTGGGGAATAACCTTGGTGTGCCCCAGGGAAGTGTATTAGGGCCTTTTGTTTATTATGTATATTAATGACATGCGACGTGTTTTACGATTTTGTGACATTAATCTGTTTGCAGATGACACTGTGTTGTTCATTGCAGCTAAAGATTTAAATGAAGCCGTTACCCATTTGAACGAAGATTTGCGTTTTCTAAGTAGATGGTTGAAATGTAAGCAATTGAAATTGAATATAAGTAAAACTAAATTTATGGTAATTTCACAGAATCGAGTAAATGAGAATGTCTCAGTTACGATTGATGATGAGGCAATTGATCGCGTTCGGGAGATTAAATATCTTGGCGTGATTATTGATGACAAGCTAAAGTTCAACGCTCACATTGACAATGTCATCAAGAAAATTGCCAAGAAGTATGGAATTCTATGCCGATTAAAAAACGATTTAACTACTTGCAGTAAAATACAGCTATACAAATCAATCATCTCCCCTCATTTAGAGTTTTGCCCTTCCATTTTATTCTTGGCCAACCAAACACAAATATTGAGGTTACAGCGTTTGCAGAATAAAATTATGCGTTTGATTTTACGATGTAACAGATTCACTTCCTCGACTTTTATGTTAGACGCTTTACAATGGCTATCAGTGAAGCAAAGAATTGTGTATTTAACTATGGTGTTCATTTTTAAAGTAGTTAATGGTTTGCTTCCTCGATATTTGTGTGATCGAATTGAAAGAGGAAGTGATTTTCATAGATATAATACTAGAAACGCGGATGAAATAAGAACACCGAATTTCTTGACATGTGCTTCACAAAACTCATTATATTTTAAAGGAATAAATGTTTTCAATTCGATGCCAAGACACATTAAACGTGCACCAACACTTTCAGAATTTAAAAGACTATGTATGTCACACGTTAAAACTGTATTTTGAGCAGCAAGCGTAATTTTTTTTTTTTCAAATATTTATGAAGATTGTACCTGACGATGTTTTACTGTTTTAAAACGGATTATTTTGTGTGGACCATTTCTTGTACATTTATGTTGCTTTTTTGTAAAAATGAAGAATGTATCTGACGAAGTTCTTTACAAACGGATTATAATGAGTTGGCTATTTTATTTTTAAATTTTATTTTTTCACATTTACAATACTACAATACTCACTATTTTGTTCGTCACAATGATGATGATGGAAATTTGTATAATGTTGTATTAGTTTAAAAAAAAATAATAAAGAAAGTAGTCTACAATTGTTTGAGCCTCGCGCGCGGTATACAGATATGATGGACTTCTTTTTGAATTCGTAAAAAAATGGCCTTTGATGCTTTAGATGGTACTATGAAATAGTAGCGAGTTGTCTGGCTGAATGTCGGGAATTCTTCGTCAATTCTTTTGTGGTTGAAAGTAAAAGTTTGACTAATGCCGGTCGAGGATTTTTCGGTTTGGAAATTTTCTCGATCTCTCGGATTGAGGATATCCTTGGTCAGCCCAAAACTATGGTGGCGGTTCCATTAGTGTTGGAACCTCTGACTCTGTAGCGGGCAAGATCGGATATTGGCTTGCCTTTTGATAATGTCCTTTTACTGGATTCTGTGATCTGAATTGCAACAGAATTTCCTGATCGCTGGGAATATTTGCGAACTTTTGTGGTTAACATCAAAGCTTTTCATAATTATGTCGCTGTGAAGCAAATGGATACTTTTGAAGAAATTTATATCTGTAAATGAAATCAGTTCGTTTTTTTTGCATAACTGGTTTGAATTGTTACCAAATTAATTATCTTAGAGATAAAATCGTCTAGCTCAAACCTTTGTAGGGGTAAGGGTGGGACCATCATCATCATCACCTGTTGCACTTTGTACACCTTCAGTCTTTGCATCTGCTTCACTTTTTGTACGTATGATTTTCACTTTCCAACTTTGCGAGCCACATTTTGTACAGAAAGATTGTGATTTTTCTCAATAATGGCTTCCACCTTCTTGTCGATTTGTCGGGAACATATTTTTCGATTTGTTCCATTTCCAACCTTCCGATAAACAGTCAAGCGCTGGTCAAATGATTTGCAAATACAAAACACGGTACCTCTGGGTAGTTTTAGTTTCCTGCCAAGATCACGTAGCGATAAGTTTGAATGTTGCTGTCGTTCGTACAAAATGCAATTGCGCATTTCCACTTGATTCGACACCATTTTACTAAATGTTACAAGAATATAAACACGTTGTACAACAAAATAAAGTGTAGAGTTTCAGCTGTCATATAAGTGAAACGTTTCAGCAATCCGTGAAATAATTCAAAATCTACACTGAAAGAAAAGGGTCCGAGATATTATGTGGACAGGTTTTACTTCGGGGAGGCGACTATAGAGATTGCTGACAGCTCGCTTACCACCACAAACATAGAAGACGGTCGGTTTGTGATCATTCCAAAACTAAAAAAGGAAAACAAAAACAAAAGAAATCAAACAAAAATGACGTCTCTTACCATCATAAAAATACTTATAACAAAGACAAATCGAGTAATCAAAATCCGACGTAGCTTTTGTGATCATTCTAAAAAGTGACAGACCGACCAGAAAAAATATGGCATCCTTGAATTTTGCACTTTTTCCACTGGGTGCAACAACCTCTATTGCGCTTTAAATACCCGCCCATATCAAACTACCTATAGCGTTAGTACTTTGTTGGTCCCTCTAACCTGCCGCTGGTAATTTCGCCATAGGACAATCTGGGAGGCCGCCGTGTTTACCGCACCCCAGATGTCCCCCCAGATACAGTCTAAAGCAGCCATGGCCAGCCATAGACCTCATGGTGTGTCTTTTGGTGGAGTTATTGCATTCCCTCTGCCACTTCTCGATTGATGTGTCTCTAGTGGTCTATGATATCCAATCGTTGTTCGAAGCACTCTACGTTCTCTTGAATGATGATGCCGATAGGCATCATCCCCGCTAATACGCAGACCGCGTCGCATGATACTGTACAGTGTCATGCGCTGACAACTCTTAGGCACATTAGCCTGTGCGCGTTTGCCAAGGTAGCTATTAGTGCTCAAGGTGGTGGCCCATCCCGGCCCGCCATACCAAAGTATGGACAGAGCGACGCGGGCCTGGAGCTTTCGTTTGTTCCCTTGTACTCCTGAGCTGTTCGACATCATCCGGAATAATGCCGATACAGCCATAGAGGATTTCTTGCAAGCGTGGTCAACGTGGCTGATAAAATGGCTTAGGGACCGTTTTGAGATGATGAAACAGTTACCTGCAGTAATCGTCGCCCTTTTCTGACCAAAATAATCACCGTTTTGTGGTGGGTTAACTTCTTGGAGCACATCCATCTCTCGCCCTGGAGTGTGTGGAAATTAACTCCACCTCTTCTATGGACTCTTCATAGACTTCTAGGGTGATTCCATCCGCAAAGCCGACAGTCTTTACCCCGTTAGGGAACTTCAACCGCAATACTTCGTCATACATCGTGTTCCATCGGACCCACAATTAAACCTTGCAGAATTCCTGTGGTGCCTTGAACACGTTTCTGAGCCGGGTCAGTAGGAAGTAGTTACTCAGAAGTAGAAGTAGTTACTAAGAATCCTTTACCCAGGAACCCGGAGACATTGGAGCAACTTGGCGTAGCCTCCCAACTAGCGCTTTTGAAAGCGTTGAGATGATTTCTTCGGCTTTCAGTCTTTTTAATAATTGTGTTGGGGAACAAAACTACCTCCGCCTTCGATTGGTTGGTGCTCCTCAACACTCGCCGGTGGTTGATGTAAACTAACCACAAACCAGCTGTGAGCTACTGCTCATCCATCCTCATCCGATTGCACAGGTTAAGGGTTTTTCTCCCCTTTAATAATAACACACACGTTTTATACACAACACGACAGTTTATTCCACTAATTATATAACATGTATTCTTTTACTATCAACACATACAAAATTTATTTTAACGGAAAAATCCTAACACTTATCGACTAACACATAATTGAATTTTATTTTCTACCGCGCGCGGCCTCCACACACGATCGGTGGTCTGTTGATATCTGCCTATTACACATCTACTCTGGTCATCAGCTGACTGCTGTCGCCCGTGCGATGTTTCCGATCGGGTCCATGAGTGACCACTCATGATCGCCTCTGTTCTCACTCTCGCTGGATATCGGCAGCCTCGTCGATGCCGATAGAAACAAACAGCAACGCACGATTCAAGCGCTCTCCATCAGCCTGATCGGTGACCCATATTCTGCTCGGTTTGGTATCTCGTGTAATGTAAAGGGTGATACGGTCAAAATTTGGTCAAGGGAAAACGCGTGTAAATCGGTGAAATCGTTTATTTAAAAAATCAAATTAAATTTCTTTTTCAAGTTCAATTAGTATAAAATTCAGGAAAAATATTCAGTTAGGCTTCCGCTTTTCCAAATCCGAATTGCCGGGCCTTACGCTTGACCCCTGCCATCAGATTTTGTACAGCCACCTTGTCCACCTTCTTCGCCGCAGAAAGCCAGTTTGCTTTGAACTGCTGCTCGTGCTTAGCAGTTTTTTTGGTCTTCTTTAGGTTCCGCTTGACAATAGCCCAGTATTTCTCAATTGGGCGGAGCTCTGGCGTGTTGGGAGGGTTCTTGTCCTTGGGAACCACTTGCACGTTGTTGGCGGCGTACCACTCCATGGCCTTTTTACGGTAATGGCAAGATGCCAAATCCGGCCAAAACAGTACGGAACAACCGTGTTTCTTCAGGAAAGGCAGCAGACGTTTATTCAAACACTCTTTCACGTAAATTTCTTGGTTGACAGTCCCGGAAGCTATGAAAATGCTGCTTTTCAAGCCACAGGTACAGATGGCTTGCCAAACCATATATTTCTTTGCGAACTTTGACAGTTTCGTGTGCTTGAAAATATCTGCTACCTTTCCCCTTCCTTTTGCCGTATAAAACTCCTGTCCCGGAAGCTGCTTGTAGTCGGCTTTGACGTAGGTTTCGTCGTCCATTACCACGCAGTCAAACTTCGTCAGCATCGTCGTGTACAGCCTCCGGGATCGCGCTTTGGCCGTCGTATTTTGTTTATCATCGCGATTTGGAGTCACTACCTTCTTGTAAAGGGTGTCCACGATGAAATTGCCACACTATGAAATTGCTCTAACTTTTTAACCGTTGGGAAGAATTTAATGAAAATTTGGGTGGATTTAGTTCATAGTGCATTATTTACATTCTGCAAGTTTTAAAGTCCTGTGATCAAAACTCGCGGAAATGGAGTCGAAAGAACAGCTCGTGCGTGATAAAATCTTGCGCATTCATCACGAGAACAAGGATCTCTCGCATCGTTCCATCGCTAAAACGTTGGGAATCGCGAATTCCACGGTGTAGCGAGTGATTAAGCGGTTCGAGGAACGGTTGACCACCGATCGGAAGCCCAGAAGTGAAGGAAAAAGTATTCCGTACAACACCAAAAATCACAACCGCGTAGTTGGGGCCTTCAACCGAAATCCGAACGCCTCCGTTCGGGATGTGGCTAAGAAGCTGCACCTAAGCCGAAGTTTTGTCCAGAAGGCCAAAACTAAGGCTGGGCTTCGAACGTTCAAGGTACAAAAGGCCCCTAATCACGACGAGAAGCAGAACAAGTCCGCCAACACCCGTGCCAGGAAGTTGTACCTCAGTATGCTGACGAAAGTTGAATGCTGCATCATGAACGACGAAACATATGTGAAGGCCGACTTCAAACAGATCCCCGGCAACCTGTTTTTCACGGCCAAGGATAAGTTCAGCGTTCCGGAGCATGTCCGCACTCAGAAGATGTCCAAATTTGCGAAGAAATTCCTGGTTTGGCAAGCCATCTGCACGTGTGGGAAGCGGAGTGCACCTTTCGTGACCCAGGACACGATGAACGGACAGGTGGACATAAAAGAGTGCCTCCAGAAGCGGCTGCTTCCTCTCCTGAAGGCCCACAACGTCCCAACAATCTTCTGGCCGGATTTGGCCTCATGCCACTACTCCATGGACGTGCTGAAGTGGTATGCGGACAATAAGGTCAATTTCGTGCCGAAAATGTTCAACCCTCCCAACACTCTGGAGCTCCGCCCCATCGAGAAGTACTGGTCGATTATGAAGCAGCACCTTCTTAAACGACCTAAGGTAGTGAAGACAGTCGAGGAACTGAAGAAAGTATGGGTTTACATGCAAAATACGGTTGATTCACAGGTTGTGCAGAATCTATTGGCCGGGGTTAAGGCCAAGGTGCGGGCATTTGCGTATGGACTGTAAATAAAATACGAGTAAAATGGTAAAATGAAGTTTAATAGATATTTCTCAATCCCTGAAAATTTGATGGCACTCGGATTAAAACTCGAATTTTGCGAATCAATTTTGTGTGTGGCAATTTCATCGTGGACACCCTTTAAGTCGATAGTCCGGCTCGTTTTTTGGCTCGATGCACGGTTGTAGACGATACACCCAGCTTATTTGCGGCATCTCGGAGAGATAGGTTAGGGTTTCGCTTGAAACTACCGGCAACTCTCTTTGTCGTCTCAGCGGCTTCCGGTTTTCGATTTCCCCCCGATCCAGACTTCCTGGCTGTCGACAAACGTTCCCCAAACACTTTAATTACATTTGTAACGGTTGATTTGGCAACTTTTGGCGATTTTGCCAACTTTGCGTGCGAGTAGCTCGGATTTTCGCGATGCGCGAGCAAAATTTTGATACGCTACTCTTCTTGCTTGGACGGCATTTTGACAACTGAAGAGTGAATTCCAAAATCAAAATAGGAGCAACATTCTACACACACACACTTTCAAAATGAGGGGTGTTCAGGTTTTTTAAATGCAAAATTGAAAGAAATACGTCAAGTTGATATTGACCAAATTTTGACCGTATCGCCCTTTAGGTCACATTTGTGCATCTCGAGTACGGTGGTGTAGTTAGGCGGGGCTACTTCCAAACATCTCAAAATTGGAAACAGATAATCCCAACATCCCAAAATTGGAAACAGATAATTTTTCTATTTTCCGACGTTTCGGCGTATTTTATTTTGCCTTCTTCTAGGGAACATAGATTGATTGACGTTTTGAAAGCATTTCTCACATCAGGGTGATTACTGCACAGTAGTGAAATTCACGCCTCCTACGTTGGATAGCCACCTCTGCCGTCTTGATGGCGGACATGATGGCATCCATCGTTGACTTCCCTTTACGGAAGCCAAACTGATTATTGGACAGGCCGTCGAGAATTAAGCTCACCAGCACCTTACCCGTCGTATTCAACGAGCATATCGGACGGTATTACCCGGTGGCTTCCCTGTCTTCGGCAGCAATACTAGTGACTGGCGTTTTCAAGAGTTTCGGGAGCCAGCTGTATAGCCGTCTTAATGGTCAAGTTTGTTATACCATCTGGCCCTGGCGCTTTACACATCTTTAGCGACTTTCCTATCACAATGAGTTCATAATTCGTAATCGTCGCCTTATCCCATGCCGACCATCGTTCCATTGCCATGGAAGCGTCACGATCTGAGATACTGAATACTGGGGTATTGGCTTTCAAACACAGGCCCTCCAACATCCAACCTCTCACCAACAAAACTTTATAGCCAAACGCTCCTTGAAGGTTGTCATCATGTGGGACACCGTTCTTTTTTTATATAAAGGGCGATACGGTCAAAATTTGGTCAATATCAACTTGACGTATTTCTTTCAATTTTGCATTTAAAAAACCTGAACACCCCTCATTTTGAAGGTGTGTGTGTAGAATGTTGCTCCTATTTTGATTTTGGAATTCACTCTTCAGTTGTCAAAATGCCGTCCAAGCAAGAAGAGCAGCGTATCAAAATTTTGCTCGCGCATCGCGAAAATCCGAGCTACTCGCACGCAAAGTTGGCTAAAAGTTGCCAAATCAACCGTTACAAATGTAATTAAAGTGTTTGGGGAACGTTTGTCGACAGCCAGGAAGTCTGGATCGGGGGGAAATCGAAAACCGGAAGCCGCTGAGACGACAAAGAGAGTTGCCGGTAGTTTCAAGCGAAACCCTAACCTATCTCTCCGAGATGCCGCAAATAAGCTGGGTGTATCGTCTACAACCGTGCATCGAGCCAAAAAACGAGCCGGACTATCGACTTACAAGAAGGTAGTGACTCCAAATCGCGATGATAAACAAAATACGACGGCCAAAGCGCGATCCCGGAGGCTGTACACGACGATGCTGACGAAGTTTGACTGCGTGGTAATGGACGACAAAACCTACGTCAAAGCCGACTACAAGCAGCTTCCGGGACAGGAGTTTTATACGGCAAAAGGAAGGGGAAAGGTAGCAGATATTTTCAAGCACACGAAACTGTCAAAGTTCGCAAAGAAATATCTGGTTTGGCAAGCCATCTGTACCTGTGGCTTGAAAAGCAGCATTTTCATAGCTTTCGGGACTGTCAACCAAGAAATTTACGTGAAAGAGTGTTTGAATAAACGTCTGCTGCCTTTCCTGAAGAAACACGGTTGTTCCGTACTGTTTTGGCCGGATTTGGCATCTTGCCATTACGGTAAAAAGGCCATGGAGTGGTACGCCGCCAACAACGTGCAGGTGGTTCCCAAGGACAAGAACCCTCCCAACACGCCAGAGCTCCGCCCAATTGAGAAATACTGGGCTATTGTCAAGCGGAACCTAAAGAAGACCAAAAAAACTGCTAAGGACGAGCAGCAGTTCACGGCAAACTGGCTTTCTGCGAAGAAGGTGGACAAGGTGGCTGTACAAAATCTGATGGCAGGGGTCAAGCGTAAGGCCCGGCAATTCGGATTTGGAAAAGCGGAAGCCTAACTGAATATTTTTTCTGAATTTTATACTAATTGAACTTGAAAAAGAAATTTAATTTGATTTTTTAAATAAACGATTTCACCGATTTACACGCGTTTTCCCTTGACCAAATTTTGACCGTATCACCCTTTATTTATCACATACTGTCGTGTATTACCGAGGTGTATTATGAGGTGCATTCGGATTAAAATTTTATTTCCCGCAGCATTTGGGTTTCCGAACCAATGGTCATACATAAAGCATGGGGACGGTTGAGTTTTGAGTGACCTGTCACGTTTTTTTTTTCTGTTCGTTGTAAATCGGTGTATAGGAATTTCACTTCGGGAGGGCAATCCCGGGTGTAATAATTTTATAAAATGTGCGATTACGCGTTGTTTTCGTGTAAAGTGTAATTTGTTTTACATTAACGTGAAAAAAAATCAGGAATTGTGCTAGTGTTTCGGTATAGAAATGTGGTAGGCTGGAGGCACATTTTCAGCGAGACCGGAGAAGCATCTTTTGGCATGGGAGTCAAAACAGTGGTCCTGGTAGACTTTGTACGGTCGGATTTCCGTTCAATTCAGAATTATGATGAGGACCAACGGAGCGTCTTCAAGATAAGTAGACGTCCATTAAATGTTTTGTATTATATTAAAATTTTCTTGCCCATTGCACCATGTAAATTTTTCCATCGTTGCCATGGAAACGCATGTTTTTTCTGTCTCGCTCTGCGGAATGTTTCAGAACATAACCTTTTTTGCAGAAACTTTGATGACCCGGCAGAATGGCTTTCCGCTGAACCATCTTGCTATATTAAAAATTGAGTCATTGTTTCCGTTTCCTCTTTCTCACGGATTTGTTTCCTTGTTGCCTAACTGCATAGGTGACGACGAGTGTCTCTTAGCCGGGACACTCTTCGTATGTGAGAGACACACCTGGCAAGAGTCTCATGTTTCCAGGTGGTTCTGCAACCATAAAAAAGTGTTCTCTATGTACCGTGCTGTGCCCGGGACGTGCTTATTTTGGGCTGGAACCCAACTCAAACACCCAACACATAAAAACGCCACGGCCCATACCCAGTACGGTGTGAAGAAAACCCGGCACAAATTGTCAACATCAATGGAAAATCCCTTTATGTTACACACAGGAAAAGTTGGATTTTGAATATTGGGTCCAGTGAAAAACTCTTTGAGGAAAACCACTTATTTTAGGTCAATACTCACCAACAGGTGGCGATCAGGTTGTATTTGCGTGAGCTGTCGTTTTTATTGTTATAAATCGGTGTGAATTTGCGATTGTTGTTTGGATAGGGTAGCTCATCTAGGATAAAAAAATCCAGGGTGTAATAATTTCATAGAAAGTAGAAAGTCCGATTTTGTGAAAGTGTTTGGTGGCTAGGAGCACGTTTTCAGCAAAACTGGAGAAGTTTCGTTTCTGGAATTGAACTTAAAAGAGTAGAGACGCATTGTTTTTTATTCTAGCTCCGCGGAATATTTCAAAATAGAATCATTTTTGCAAAAAGCTTTGATGACCCAGCAGCATAGCTTTCCTCTCAATCGTTTTGCTTTATTCGAAAAGTTGGGTGAATATTTACGTTTCTCTTTTCTCATAAATTTGTTTCTTTTTTGCTTTTATTTCTTTGGTGACATTGGTGATGAGGAGTGACTCTTAGTCGGAATACCCTTTGCGGCATCCGGATTTCTTAAACGTATGTCAAAGATACACCTGGCAGGAGTCTCATTTTTCCAGGTTCTCTTCGCATTGTGCCTAGGATGTACCTTGTTTGAGTTGGAGCTAACTAGTCAGCTAGATTAGGTGACTTATTCACCCAACACACAAAAACGCCTCGACCCGTGCCCGGTACGGTCTAAATTGACAACGGCAATGGCGAAACCCTTTTTTTTCGGTCTCTTAATGTTCCATTTGATTTCTATTGAAGGTTCTACCAATGATCTTCTCAATATATAATATTATATTATTATGATATCTATTATGATTTTCTTGACAAATAACGCAAGAGTATTAATCCAATTAACGCTATGGAATAATGGATCACCCGCCAATGGATTGTGTACCTTGAAATTATATTATATATTTTCAATTCTCATTAAACTTATAACATCAGCGTGCTCTGTAGATATAATGACTGCTTAAAAACACCATGTGACAGGAGGAAGGAGCACCTTGAGAAGAATTAGAGTCTCATTTCAGCAATAATTTATATATTTTTATTTTCAGCATTGCATATTGATCTATTAACATATTTTTTTCGTATCTGAAGTTACATAACATATGGTCCTCCCTTAGCCAATCGGTAAAGCGTCGGAATGACCGAAGTCTAAGTTTAAATAAGATTGACAAAACAATATATTTCTAGTCATTTCATTTTTACTGTACATAACAAATGCGATCCTTCCATTATATGCTATATGTTGTTCAAAATTCAGGTATTTGCAGGTTTCTGTTATGCTCCAGGATGCATAAAAGTACTATATTTTACTTTACATGGCTCGGAGCGTATGATACCATGCGTCCGCTCATTCTTCCTGTCCTGTAGATTCTAGGAATGCATTGCGGTTCAGGTCTTTTTGTTTGAATCCAGCTCGTTTTATAGATTCTTCTTTGCGGTTGATGTTACGAAGTTGGCCTGGCCGCTTTGTCGCTTGTTTTGAGTCATTGACATGCTGCAAGCATCAATATTGAAAGCAAAAATAAGTCGACGTCATATAGGCCAGTTTTATCCAAGATGCTTTCTCGAACTGGCTGCTGTTACCATTGAATTAAATTAGATTACATTGGTGATCAACTAGTGGATGCAAGGAAATGGAACAGTACATCGACATTTTAGATATACTATTTTTTATGTATAATTTCAGGTCATCCATGGAGTTTCCAAGCTTTGAAAAGTAATTTTATAATTTTTTTTTTCTCGTGGCTATCATACATTTTCTAAACTTTTAGGCTCATAATAGATACGCAAATAATTCTACAATTGCAGTTGTACAACAATCTGCAGACATGTGTAATTGTTGTTATCATTTTCCATAAGAAAATCCCTTCATTATATTTTATATACTATTCTATATATTATTCCATGTTGATTTTACATTTTTATTACTATCATTACCATTTTTATCATTATTCGTATTTATTTGAATATTATTTTATTATTTTAACCACGGAGCGTATGGTACGGTATGTCCACGCATCCTTCCTCCCTGTAGATTCATAAAATGCGTTGTGGTTCAAATCTGTTCATTGAATTCAACTCATTTTTAAGAATCATCTTTTGCGGTTAATGCAACGCAGTAGGCCTGGCCGTTTTGATGCTTGTATCATGTCCTTGATATGCTGCAAGCCTCAATATAGACAAAAAAAATAATTGGGCGTCATCTAACCCAATTATTTCCAGGATGCTTTCTCGTACTGGCTGCGTTTGTATTAGATTAGATTAGATTAGATTAGATTAGATTAGACAATGGTCATACATAAAGCATGGCCCACTTAGTAATGGAACAACTTCCATTTGGGTCTATTTCGGATTTAAATTATTAGATTTGAAAACGGGTTTCACTGATGTGCATATTTTAAGAAAAAAAATTGAACGAAATATTAGACACGGTTACAAAGAAAACGGTATGACTGTATCTTTAACCTTATGTTTTGTCTTTATAATTTCCTAGTAGTTAATTTAAAGTTCAGTGGACCTTAGCCGGGGACAGTTGGGCGGATTGAGATTTTTCGAAACAAACTGCACTCACTAGCCAATGTAGCATTGTTGTACTTCCCAGCTGTCGTGACAACTCGCAACCATGGTGTGACAGGGTGAAGGACTAACTCGCTTCTGAAGACATTCGGTTTTGTAAACCTTCGAGTTCATCATTTTCTCATTGACAAAAACCTTTTTCTTCTGGCGGCAGCTGTGAATTTCCTGCCAGATCATATAATTTCGGGCAAATTGAACTTTGTAAAATGTTAATCTTGAAATTTTCCGCAGTCGACCTTTATATAGGTTTCATCATCTATAAGTCCACCGGACTTGGTTACCATTCGGTATGACTTCAGGCCTTCGCGATAGCGAATTCACTCCACTGTACTACGGGAGGCGTCAAACTTTTAATTAAAATCACGATCGGACATATCTGGATTGATTCTGATGGACCCCAGGACCTTTCCATGAAGCTGACGGTTGGCAGTTTCACTTTGGAGTTTACTTTGAAGTCTTCGTCACTTTCAGCATGCGCCATACGGTGTTTCTAGGAAAAATCAACACTTTAGCTAGCGTGAACGCGGACATCGATGGGTTTTCCAGGTGGCTGTGCATTTTTTTTTCTATATGGTGACTATCTCCAAAACAAGAGCGTTTTATGAACTGAAAAAAATATTGTTATTTTTATTGTTAACAAATGGACTCCATTGAGGGCCATCTATGTAGTGCGTCACGCACATTTTGCCCACAATGAATCCCCCTCTCCTCCTTGTCACGTTTTGTTTGTGTACTTTCTTGTGTTTTTTCAACATCATCTATGATACGAAATAGATGCCACGTATGGCGCATACTCTGTCCTAGAGAGAGAGTCTTGAAACCAGCCAATGATTTCGGGAAAATTCGATTGAATTTAGGCCAAATACTCATGGAAGGCGTTGAACCTGGTTTCTAATAGCACATCTTAGCCCCTCAAATGCTTGTAACAACGTAGTTGGCGGTGGAAAATGTCTTCTAGGAAGCACCGTGGCCAGAAAGCTTCTGATTGCTGTGTACAGAAGCTTCTAGAAATAAAACAAAGACATTTTGGGTTCATAACTTATTACCTTTCAATCAATTATGAGTTATATCTGTTATGACATTTCAGGCAGTACAAATTGGGTTTGACGTGCCTGTTGAACCAACCTTCTGGTTCTGCATCGACTTTTGGAATGTCCGGGTCAACGTATTCAGTCGCTGTAGGAAAATTATTAGTGGACACATCACCAATGTTTCTCCATCAAAGCTAAAATTCTGCTTTTTCAGCTCAACATGCGTAGTGTGTATTTGTGAATTCAAATGTTATCCAAAATGAGGGAACACAACCCAGCAAGCTTCTTACTCAGGAGTGCCATTTTCCTCTACACGCGATTGAAAGCTCATCTAGCATTCTTAGCGACAAAAATCGCATCCAGGTTATATTTCGTATTATATTGATAAATTATCATGGGTTTTCATCCGGACCACCATCGGCTATAGGCCTTAGGCTTTACGAAACCATCCATGTACACGATAAAATCGAGCTCTCGAACTTGAAAAAAAATTAATCTGCACAGTTTAAGCATGCCCTTTGCCCTTTGTTGTATTGAATCGACGAGGAAGTAGACGGAGATATGTTACTGACCTGCTTAGATTAAACCTTCTCTTATGTAGAACTGGCATTAGCTCATCCAGTGAAGCTTATGACGCTTTTGTATTGACATTTTTCTTAAGGTGCTGAACCTTGCAAACCTACCTAAGGTCTGTATCCGCAATAAACCGGACACCTCAAAACATGAATAAAACATAAATTTCGCATTATATTTCTGACGTAATTGTTTATTTCTGATTCATGGGATGTGTTTTAACAATACGTGAAGACAAAACATAGTTATTCGGTATTTGCATAAATTTTTCGAACTTTGCGCTCAACTCCGTCCATTAGGGTTTGTAGAGACTCTTCAGAAATCGTAGAAGCCGTCTTTGTCCAAATTTGCTAGAAGTGTTTGATGTCTTTGATTCCTTGCTTCTTTCCAGAAAGCTTCCGCTTCATCAGAGCCCAGTATCTCTCGATTGGTCGTAGCTCTGGGCAATTTGACGTGTTTGAGGTTTTTGGTACAATGTTCACTTGATTTGCTGAAATTTCGTTCTGAAATGCTCAGCTGTAGCATTTTTGGTCATAGCAGAATAAAAAGCCAGCCCTGGAAGCTGCTTGAAATACTCGAGGACATAAGTTTCATCGTTCATAACAACGCATGGAAACTTCGTCAAATATTCGCAGTACAAACGTCGAGCCCGTGATTTTTCTGCCAAGTTCTGTTTGTCGTTGCGATTTGGAACTGTTTTTACTTTATACGACTTAAGTCCCAAACGTTGTTTTGATTTTTGGACAAAACCAGGCGACATCCCTATTTTACGAGCCACCGTTTCGGTCCATGACAGGATCAGCGCGTCCAATGTTTTTGTCACTTCTCGGTTTCCTCTCCACCGTCAAACGTTCCGAAAATGATTTGAGGACATCGTGAACAGTGGATTTAGGCAAATCCAATGTTTTTGCAAGGTCCCGTATTGACAAGTCAGGATTTGCCGTACGCCCGTACAAAATTCACTCGCGCACTTGTTTTTCTTTCGTCGCCATCTTGAATACTAAACATGAAATGTAAACATCAATCATAGTATTTTTCATCATAGACTCTCAGCTATACCACAGTGAAATTTTTCATTCCAACGTGCAATATTTCAAAAGTTACAATGATTTGAAGGTGTCCGGATTAATGTGGATACAGACCTTATGTCTCAAATCAATTTCCGATTGCTCTTCTTTACATTCAGGAAGTTTTCTGTAATTATTCGTAATTTTGAAATCATATAGTGAAACTTACTCTGATCAATAACATACCTGCCGGCCCTGCCGCTGGGATTGCTTCTATCAGCCTCTGTTTTGACGACTATACCAGATCCCTCCTGTTCAGATATCCGTCTTTCACCATCGTTATCCAGTTTTTCCTTCTTGTTGGTTAATCCACGAAATTTTTCCACCTCTCCACCCCTCAAATTTCAAATTTCTTTTGACAGGAGTCCGTGGTTTGTTTATTTCATCTGTTTGAATTCGAAAACAAACAAACCACGAATACCTGTCAAAACTGAATTCTATTCATCAGGATGAACCACACGTTCACTAGTGATGTCATCTTGCAAAATTCTATATCACTTTCAATAATTAGTTGACTGAATGAATGAAAACAGCTGTCACTTTCCATCCATAAACAAACGCTACACGCTTACTTGAGAGTACCCATTGATGAAGAAAAATAACCCATTCTGAAATAATGTGGATCAACTCGTTCGTGAGTTTAGGAATTAGACATTCGTTAATCATTGAATGTGTTTATAAACCCACGAACGAGTTGATCTAAAACATATCAAAATGACTTATTTTTCCTTATCAATGAGTTATTTCCATTGTTGATAGTTAATAACTAAGTTATAGATAACAGATACTCATTATATAGGTAAAAATAAACCATTTAATGTGTTAAACACTTCACCATGGCTGAAATTTTACCAATCAGTGGAATGAATATGACGGACTAGATTTTTTTAAACGAAATATTCTGCTTTGAAAAAATGCATCTAATAAATTTAAAATTTCATAACGCCATAAAACCAAATTTTCTCATGGAAACTCGACAACTTCACGACTTAGCTACATGGGTCTCACTCAGGTCTCATGTTTAAGCCCCCTTTTGTACAACTTCTATGTCAAAGACATTGATGAATGTCTTGCTGAAAATTGCACGCTAAGGCAGCTTGCAGATGACGGCGTGGTCTCCGTTGTTGGACCTAATGCACCGTACCTGCAAGAACCATTGCAAGATACCCTAGACAGTTTGTCTTCTTGGGCAATGAAGCTATCGAATTCTCTCCTGAGAAAACTGAGATGGTTGTTTTTTCTAGGAAGCATTTTCCAGCACAGTTCCAGCTTCAACTCACGGGTAAAACAATCTCTTATAGCATGTCTTTCAAGTATTTAGGTGTCTGGTTGGATTCCAAATGCACTTGGGGAAAGCATGTTGAGTATCTAAAGCAAAAGTGCCAACAAAGAACCAATTTTTTTCGATTCAACACCGGCACTTGGTGTGGCGCCGATCCGGGAGATCTTATAAGGTTATATCAAACTACCATCTTGTCGGCCTAGGAATATGGTAGCTTTTGTTTCCAATCGGCGGCCAACACACACATCTTGAAGCTACAACGGATTCAATACCGTTGCCTTCGAATCGCGGTAGGCTGTATGCACTTGACGCATACTATGAGCCTTGAAGTACTTGCCGGAGAACTTCCGTTATCCGATCGTTTCGCGGAATTGTCGTTCCGGTTTCTAATCCGTTGCGAACCCATTGGTAATCGAAAACTTTGAAAAGTTGCATGAGCGAAATCCTCAAAAACGAGTCATGAGCTTATACTATGAGTACATGACTGGACCATCCTCGTTCAATCCCAATTGGACGGATTTTCCTGATCCTTTTTGCTCGTCTGGGAGACTTGATCTTACGATGAGACAGGAAATTCAGGGAATTCCAGAGCCCCATCGTTCGACAATTGTAACTTCGGTTTTCGCGAGCAAGTACCGCCACGTTACATCAGAGATGACGTTTTACAAAGATGGGTCAAAAATCAATGCGTCCACTGGATTTGGTGTATTCAACGATCTTCATAGCGCCTCATACAAGCTCCAGAATCCTTGTTCGATATACGTTGCGGAACTTGCAGCTATATCGTATGCATTATAGCGGATCGCCTCACTTTCCCCTGATTATTATTTCATATTTTCGGATAGCCTAAGTTCTCTGGAGGCTATTCGTTCAATGAGGCCGATGAAGCACTCGACGTATTTCCTGCGTGAAATACGGTCGTCACTGAGTGCTTTATCCAACAGCTCACACAATATCACTTTAGCATGGGTCCCTTCTCATTGCTCTATACCGGGTAATGAGAAAGCGGACTCACTGGCTAAGGTGGGCGCTATGGAAGGCGATATTTACGAGCGACAAATTGCTTTCAATGAATTTTTTACAATTGCTCGTCAGCAAGCTCTCATCAACTGGCAACAAAAGTGGAATGAAGATGATCTGGGAAGATGGCTACATTCTATTCTCCCACAGGTTTCGAGAAAATCATGGTTCAAAGGGTTGAACATGAGCCGCGATTTTATCCGCGTAATGTCAAGGCTCATGTCCAACCATTGTTCCATAAACGCGCATCTCTATAGGATTGAGCTCACAGCCAGCAGTTTGTGTGCCTGTGGTAATGGTTATCACGAAATCAAGCATGTTATCTGGTCATGCACCTTATATCATGTGGCGAGATCCGACTTATGTGATTCCCTTAGAACCCGAGGAAAACCACCTACTAAACCAATTAGAGATGTTCTGGCCTGCCGCGATCTCGAATACATGAAGTTAATTTACGATTTTCCAATAACCAATATGAAATTTTCACTTTATTCCACCTGTTTTGTCCGTATTGCTGAAATAGACAATATTCCACAAGTTATTAAAGTGAGTTTAAGAATATTATTAAAACAAATATTGCGCAGGAAAATTCTCTGTATAATCAATTATGATGAGTGTTTGGCTAAAAATAATAATCTTTGACAACCTGGACGTCTACAGAAACTTTCAACGCAATCTCATGGCCATCTTTACTGAAAAAATCAAGTTTCTATCCTAGAGGGTTTGAGCTGTTTAGTGGAATACCTGTAATTAGAAATAAGAAGAAAAATTAGTATCCTCCATTTAATTCCAACTACCTTTGCTTATCTTCGACAGATACGCGTATTTCGTCTACAATGTGCAGACTTCTTCAGTGTCTCGTACTAATAACTCGACTAATAACCAAAACCCGCTAGTCATCCCACGTAGCTATTAATTTTGTCCAGATCTGGTCCACTGTGAATTGTAGCAATTTTTCAGGAACTGTGATAAACTTGTTACCTTTTGATAATCTGACTGATTGATCAGAATCATTCGATGATCATTATCAATCAATGATCGTTAACTGGCTGAGCCACGCGTCCATTAGAATCTCTCATCAAGACTGTTGATACGGAAAAAAGTAAACAAATGCAACTAACGATATACGAATACTTTCTTTAAATCTACCAACACAAGCGTGCACAGCCCTTTGCTCCTCTGTCAGATGACGAGTTTGACTTTGATTCGGCTGAAGAGGGAACGTCGTTCACTTTTCCGGAAGGTGCTTCAAGGAAGCGAAGACGCGTCCGCCCACGGAAAGTTGTTGAAAAGAAGCCCGAGACCAGCTTGCCCATTTCAAAAAGAGGTGGAAAAAAGGAAAACACAATTCCTCCTGGTTTCCATAGTACTAACTACACCCAGGACTTTCCATCTCTCCCGGGGACATCCAAAACCCCTGACGCCCCTATTTTAAGAACAGAAGCCCCCTCTTCAAGTGGGCTGTTCTCATTTGATGACATTGCCGAAGGTATCTTCAAGTACCTTGAAATTTCTGACCCTCTCAAAAGCATTGTTTTGGCAATGCTTCCAACAGTGAAGACATTTTTGAAGCAATTGACAATTAAGTGGCCCATCCTTGCAGCTATCATTTCCTTCGATGGATAATTTTCCAAATGAGGTCGGGGATTTGATCACTGTTCTACAGTGGAATTGTCGAAGTTTGATTCCTAAATTGGAATCTTTTAAATTTTTAGCTCACACTACCGGTTGTGATGCATTCGCTCTTTGTGAAACATGGCTCTCTTCCGAAATCAATCTTCCGATTCATGATTTCAATATTATTCGTCTTGATCGTGAGGATTCACGTGGAGGGGAGTACTTTTGGGGATCAAAAAGTGCTACTCCTTCTATAGAGTGAATTTTCCTCCTATTCCAGGTATTGAAGTTGTCGCATGTCAGGCTGTTATTAAAAATAAAAGCCTTTGCATTGCTTCCGTTTATATTCCTCCAAGAGCCTCCATCAACCGAAAACAACTCTCAGATGTTTGTTCGGTTCTTCCTGCTCCGCGGTTGGTCATGGGAGATTTTAACTCTCACGGTACAGGCTGGGGAGAACTGTACGATGACAACCGGTCTTCCCTGATATATGACCTCTGTGACAACTTCAATATGACAGTTCTTAACAATGGAGAAGTAACACGTTTGGCTGGTACATCCTCAGTTGGCAGTAGATTAAACCTCACACTTTGTTCGAATTCATTATCGTTGGATTGCACATGGAATGTGATTCAAGATCCCCACGGTAGTGATCACTTGCCCATAAAAATTTCGGTTGCCACCGGGTTCAATCCGTCGAAATCTGTTAACGTCACGTATGATCTTACCCGTCACATCGATTGGACAAAGTTTAGGACAGCAGTAGATGAAGCCGTAACGACGGTAGAAAGGCTTTCACCGCTGGAAGAGTATAACTTCCTCTCCAACCTGATCTTAGACAGCGCGCTTCAAGCTCAAACTCGACCAGTTCCAGGGACGTCATCTCGCAGGAAACCTCCTTCTCCATGGTGGGATCAGCAATGCACCGAGGTTTACCGTAAAAAGTCCGACGCGTTTAAAGTTTTCCGTAGACGTGGAACACCTGAGCACTTCGAAGTATAAACGGCTCTCGAACGCGAACTTAAGAGCCTCATCAAGGCCAAGAAACGCGGTTACTGGCGAACATTCGTGAACGGGCTATCGCGCGAAACGTCGATGAGTACTCTTTGGAACACGGCGCGAAGGTTGCGTAACCGAACTACGAACAACGAGAGCGAAGAGTACTCGGACCAATGGATCCTCAAATTCGCGCGAAAAGTTTGTCCAGATTCTGTGCCGGCACGGATGATTCCTCGCGAAAACACGTATTCGATAGATGAGATTAGCCAACCCTTTTCAATGGTAGAGTTCTCTCTCGCACTCCTGTCGTGTGGCAATACGGCTCCAGGCGCTGATAAGATCAAGTTCAACTTGCTCAAGAACCTCGCAAAGAGGCGCATGTTGCACTTGTTTAATCAGTTTCTAGAACTCAACATTGTACCGGATGATTGGAGACGGGTGAGAGTTATTGCCATTCAAAAACCTGGTAAGCCCGCGTCCGACCACAACTCCTATCGACCCATCGCGATGTTATCTTGTATTCGAAAGTTGTTGGAGAAAATGATCCTTTTCCGTCTGGACAAATGGGTTGAGACGAATAACCTGCTTTCAGATACTCAATATGGTTTCCGTAGGGGTAAGGGAACGAACGACTGTCTCGCGTTGCTTTCCACGGATATTCAGTTAGCTTTTGCTAAAAAAGAGCAAATGGCTTCTGTATTCTTGGACATCAAGGGGGCTTTTGATTCAGTATCTGTTGAAGTTCTTTCAGATAAACTCCACGCTTGTGGCTTTTCACCATTAATGAATAATTTTTTGTACAATTTGCTGTCAGAGAAACATATGAGCTTTTCTCATGGAACCTCTACAGCTTCACGATTTAGCTCATGGGTCTCCCCCAGGGATCATGTTTAAGCCCCCTTTTGTATAATTTTTATGTCAAAGACATTGACGGTTGTCTAAGTGACAACCGTACGTTGAGACAACTTGCAGATGACGGCGTAGTGTCTGTCACGGGACCCAATGGGGTCGATCTGCAAGGACCCTTACAGGATACCTTGGACAATTTGTCTACTTGGGCTCTAGAGCTAGGTATCGAATTCTCTACGGAGAAAACTGAGTTGGTAGTTTTTTCTAGGAAGCATAACCCAGCACAACCGAAGCTTCAAATTTGGGGTAAGCCGATAGCTCATTCTATGTCATTTAAATATCTTGGGGTCTGGTTCGATTCTAAGTGCACCTGGAGATCCCATATTGAGTATGTGAAGCGAAAGTGCCAGCCAAGGATCAATTTTCTCCGCACAATTACCGGGACCTGGTGGGGAGCTCATCCACAAGATCTTCTAACGTTGTACCGGACAACGATTTTGTCGATTATGGAATACGGTAGTTTTTGTTTTTATTCAGCGGCTCGGTCGCACATCATCAAACTGGAACGTATTCAGTATCGGTGTCTTCGTATCGCGTTAGGTTGCATGCACTCGACTCACACCATGAGTCTTGAAGTGCTGGCTGGCATGTTGCCACTCTCGGATCGGTTTTCAGAATTATCTCTCCGGCTCCTCACCAGGTGTGAAGTTATGAACCCCAGGTGATCGAAAATTTTGAGAAGCTCCTTGAGTTGAACCCTCAAACCCGCTTCATGACCTTGTACCATTTGTACATAACACAGGATGTCAGCCCTTCGCCGAACATTTCAATCGTGTTTGCTTCTCCGATTTCGACAATTCGGTTCATTTTGATTTATCCATGAAGCAGGAGCTTCATGGAATCCCGAAACATCATCGTCCTATGATTGCTCCGGTGATATTGCTGCAAAGTTTGGCCAAGTTGATTCCACTAAATCGTTCTTCACTGACGGATCTTTGATAGAGAGTCAGCAGGCTTTGGTATATTTAATGAAATTTATAGCGCCAACCGTAAACTTCAAGCCCCTTGTTCCGTGTATGTCGCTGAATTAGCGGCAATACATTTTACGCTAGAAATTGTTGCCTCATTACCACCGGATCAGTACTTCATTTTCACGGATAGTCTCCAGTTCTATAGAGGCTATTCGCTCCTTGAGCCGGTAAAGCACTCCTCGTATTTTCTCATGAAAATACAGGAGCTTCTAAGTGCTTTATCTTCGCGTTATTTTATCATCACCTTTGTATGGGTCCCATCTCATTGTTCAATTCCGGGCAATGAGAAAGCGGACTCGCTTGCAAAGGTGGGCGCTATGGAAGGCGATATTTATGATCGACAAATCGCCTTCAACGAATTTTTTCCTATTTTTCGTCAACAGTCACTCGTCAGCTGGCAGTATAAATGGGGTAAAGGAGATTTGGGGCGATGGCAACATTCTATCATCCCAAAGGTGTCGAAGAAATCTTGGTTTAGCGGGATGGATGTGGGTCGAGACTTCATTCGTGTTATGTCTCGCCTCATGTCCAATCATTATTCTTTGAACGCTCATTTATACCGGGTTGGGCTGAGCGACAGCAATCTCTGTGAGTGTGGACAAGGCTATCAGGACGCAGATCACGTTATTTGGTCTTGTGCTGAGCATCGTGGTTTCAGATCGAGGCTTTATGATTCCCTTCGGGCTCGAGGTAGACAACCCAATTTGCCAATTCGAGATATTTTGGCTGTACGTGATTTGGAGTACATGAAACTCATTTATGTGTTTTTGACTAACATTAGCATTAGATTGTAGTTAGTTTAACATGTATGTTTAGTATAAGTTTTTTTTTTCTGTGTTCGTGTGTTTTTTTTTCTCCTTCAAAAATGTTCGATTAAAAAGAAAACCAAAAGTTGTGTAGTTATAAGTGTTTCAATAATTTAGAATTTAAATTTAATGTGTTATGTAAACCATACTTTAAAATCCCACCCTCTTTCCCATCCGTAATTTGTAATTCCTATTAACCTCGAGACGGCCGCGAGTAATCGGCTCTATCCTCCTAACTTTAGTTTTAAGATAAATGATGTATAAAAGTATGAAAATTTGGCTCTGTAAAGTTTATTCGATTGAGCCTGTACAAATAAATGATTTAAAAAAAAAAAAAAAAAAAGCGTGCACATGCATGCCACAGCCACGTTTACATGACAAACAAACGCGGATAGAAAACTTATATTCCTCACACCCCATTTTCTGCGACCGGAAATCATGCCCAACTTTCCGTACTACTTTAGTAATAGTTATATACACCGGGCCCCAGTCTCGACTTTGGCCCGGTTTGGCAATGGTGGTGGTGGTACATCGATGATACCTCAACACCGATTTGCAGGAAAAACTGATTTTGCGCAACTGTTAACCATCGATTTTTCTCGCGTCTGTCAACAAAAGACCGAATTGAAAAGCGCGCCTCTAATAGATGTGTCAATGCCGGTATATCGAATTTATTTCCATCGTGGAAGAATTGTTCCGCAACAATTAAATTTGTTGGACCACCTTCAGTTAAATAATCTGATATTATAATAATCTGATTCACGATAAACAAACCGCGTTCAACGAAACTTGCACAGAAGCTAATCCAAAACTCGCCTAATTGTAGACAACACGCGTACCATGTGAACACCCCTCGCGCAGTCACACAGTCAAGAGACATCAAATTCCATGCAGAGAGCGTGTCTTTCTCTCACTCATACACTCTCCCACCCACCCATGATCCGAACGAAATCCCGACGAAAGGAGCACTGTTTTGAACCGAACGGTGCAGCATCCCGTCGCGACATCATATAAAACAACTTTTCCCAGCATTCGGTGAGCTCTGTTCTCGGCTGGAAGCTTTTACGCTGACACAGCAGCAGCAGCAGCAAGTACAATTCCGGTCGTCGTTTGCAAATTGGTGCACATCAAAGAACTTACCGAGCCACCACTTGTGTCGGTCGTCTCGGAAAAACTAGTGGTTTAGCTCCGCCAATGGCTGAAAGTCAGCAACAAGGGTCAGCCGTCGTCGTCACGAAGGATTAAGTGCAAATTTGTTTGATATAAAAATTGAGTTGAATCCCTTCCGTGTCTGGTCGATACACCACGGGTTGGGTGGAAATTAAGTGTACGAACGTGCATCGAGTGTGAAATCAATTGGGTAGAGGCAAATTATAGGGAACGGTGATGACATGCCCGGGAGAACGGCACTAGTGGCACATAAGTTTGCGATGAAGCGCTTGTTATCGGGACGCTCTGTGAACACTGGGTTTCGTTCTAAGTGAATTGCGGGATAGTGCAAAACGGGACATTCAGTAAGAATCAATTGGAATCAATTCGGACGTCAACATCGGGCGTTGCGTTTGCCTGAGTGGAACGTTTTCAGATTGGATTATTAAGCTCTGAATCGTCGATACAACTTCCGAATTAAGTAAGTTAATAGTGTAGTATATAATTTCATTTTGGTCGCATTAAGATCTTCGAACAAAAATATATATTTTATGTACAAAATAATGATATACTTCTTTTATCAATACGTTATGATATTAGTTATATATTAAAATACCTTCAATGTTAAGGCTATTATAGATTGAACATCACTGAGGATTGTTTGGTGTTTCTTACTCCTTCACAATTTAGTGCAAAGAAGGCACCGGTGGTTTATTGGTAAGCGTGGTTACCAATCACTCAAGTCGGTATGGTATCAAACGGCGCCGTTGGGATTTGCTAAGATAAAAATCATCGTCTCCCTGGCGTGACGAACCACCTCCTGAAAGCTGAAAGTCACATAAATACGAAAAAACAATCGGTTTTAAATTCAAAACATTTCGACTGAAAAACATCACACGAATAAAACATAGAATACTACTGCCGTAGCTTGACTCAGCTAGAGTTCGTATTGATGGGTTAGTGACTAAATTATTATACGATTAGATTCTTTAGGTATATTAAAAGAAATGCATAATTGTAATCTGCATAAAAAATCGAACAAAATCCACAAGTGCATAAATACTCGTCAAATTATTCAAAACGGTGTATCTGATTTTGTAAGCACAGAGGTAAACAAAGATTCAAACGTAAATTTCTCAAAACTCTCAACACCCTTATTTTTGTGGTTGTGGTCTTAGTTTGCGTAAAAACGCTAAGAGTTTCAAGAATTTAAACTTAGAATCTTCGTTTACCTTTTGGTTTACAAAATCAGATACATCGTTTTGAATGAGTTGTTGCGACCAGAGTATTTTAATTTTGAAAGATTTATCGGTGAGATGAAACATGGATCATGATCATAGAAATACTTTTCTCCCTCCATAGGTTTAAATTTCGGTATTTAAAATAAGATTTAAAGCAAAAAATAATTTCACTTTATGTAACTAGTTTATTTATTTATTCACTTTCTATCAACAGACAGCTTTGATTCTAATGATAGTTGAGAGTTCGCTTCGGTGCAAGGTCCTCCCGAGGTAAGCTGGTGCTTTCTGCCAATGCAATCATACTTTTTTTTTTAAACAGTTCGTTTGTTAGGCTCAGGCGTGTGTAGCACTTTGCGGAGCTGATATTCGATATTATTAGTTTGAATGTTTTATTTTTCGATTTGAGTAAAGTGGGGTGCCAATTACTCGTAGCTAGCTCGAGGTTAATGGGTCACATCATCGTTCGGAAGCGGCAAGGCAGGTAGCTTATTTAAGGTAATAGTTGCTGCTCATGGTTGCGACATCTACCAAATCCTCGGTTTCTGTAGTCCTTTTCAGGATCAAAACCACATATGGGTGACCACAGCTTGCTGGGCAGGAACAAGTAGCACGGAAACAGAAGGATTATATAACTGGGACACAATGGCAGGGAATTTACTAGAGTGGAAGGAAGGGGGATGATGACGATACATTTGTAGATCAGACAACCAATGGAATTCGTAAATCGCTTGCATGTAGGGAAGATCGTACATTCCCAAAACATCTCTTAAATCGCTGAAAGGTTGTTTACCTCAGGCCACTACCAAAGCAACCAAAAGTTCGAAGGATTATGATGAAAATTCTATTCAGCTTACTTTTTAAGTACTTAACCGAACTTTCTAGTTCGCATTCCATGTTTAAGCTTCTAGCAGCATTTGTATCAACTTCTTAAGAAAGCTTTGAAGTTCACGAACGGTTCGTTCAAGAGGTTGTAGAGAATTCTATTCAGCTTAAAAAGTACCTCAAACGAACTCAGCAAAACCAACAAAAAAAAGGAATTTATTTTCTACATTTTTGTTGTTCTCAAATCCTGCCGCAAATTTATTTTTAGAGTGCTGTGTTGTGAAATGATAATTGAGTTGAATTTGATGCGTTTTTATAAGTAAATTGAATTTTTCTTGAATAAATACTTACTACTTAGCCTCCAACCCGAGTCCTCCTCTTGCAAACCGGGATACTTACAACTGTGCCATTTGAACGAGGTAGTTTATGCTATGTTTTTACTCGAAGCGTTGACTCCATAAATTCTCGAGTACTTTTCCAAGAGGACGTGAATCGAAAAATGTAAACTAACGCGTTGTTCATGGTATGTTATCACAAAATCATCTATAACGGGTGGCAACTAAAATTTTGGAATTTCTTTCTCAAGCTGTCAAAAAAAGACAAACATAGTTGAAGAAGATCTGATTTATTCAAATAAAAGATACATTGTCCATTGTTGAAAAAAAATTAGTGAACATTTGAAAACGGTCCGTAATCGGATGTTCGGCGAAGCTTCCGTTTGATGTCGGAACAGGAGCGTTGTATGGCCTCCATGTCAACTTTGCGAATGCATCTCTTGATTCTACCAATCAACTGTTTGCAATTCGTGGCTCTCCAGTTATTTTTGTACACCAAGGAACTCAAAACCCCGAAGAAATCTTCGATTGGGCGACACTGAGGCAGATTTGTCGGGTTGTGGTTTTTGGGTTCATATGGGATCGAATGGGTATTCAGAAACGATTTTGTTTTTATGGCGTAATGCGATGACGCTTTATCCGGCCAAAACACGTATTGTCCATCAGCATGATGTTTTTGTAGAAACGGGATCAAAATTTTCTTCAAACATTCGTTCTGGTACACATCTTGATTGATTGCCAAACCAGAGGGCTTGAACCATGGCTTAGAAATGCCTTTCTCGGAAATGGCAATGTACAGCATCACTTTCTGTTCAAACTCATGTTTAAACTTATATTTTATGTTCGGAGGTGTAGTAAAACTATCCGTTGAATAGTATCGGTCGTTTCCGGGAATCTGCGTCTTCGAAAGAGGGAAGTAGCTTTCGTCGTCCAAAACAAAACTTTTTCCGGAATAATTTTTAATCAACCAACGGCATTGGGATTTCAGCGTTGAAATCTGTGCATAAGTATATTCCGGGGCTCGTGTCTTCTTTCGGCACTTTATTCCGACTCTTTTCAATGTTTTGCAGATGTACTGGTGAGAACAGTTGAACTTTTTTGCGGCATCCCGTTGGCTCAGTGAATCCTTGTTGTTGAAGGCACGAGAAAGAGAACGAAGTCCGTTTGCGTCCATAATTTTGGCTGGTCTTCCACTACCTTGCTTGCGAGCAGTTGTTGGGGATCTTAGGATATGGTAAACATTCGAAGTCGCAACATTTTCGCTTTTAAAATGTTGTACCGTATACGTTTTGCCGAGATTTCTGTGCAGTTCGTAGAACTGTACAACGCGCTCGCGAAATACTTCTTGTTTCGACGGCATTTTATTTATTTATTTATTTCGTCAAGCAATGTAGACTACATACAATGGTTACAGTGTTCTACTTACATACTATACATTATTTCTGTTGTCTTTTAGACGACATTTTATTTGTTCTTTAGACATAGTGATGCCGATGATTTCGCAATGTAAGTTATACTGGCGCATCATTCGATTAATGGGGCCATTTTTTGCATAATTAGTTCTGTATGACTTTTCTAAGAATAATTTCCGTGTTCTAAGATGCCGACTGGGACTATAAAAGTTCAATTGCGAGAGTAGTTCTTCTGATTTTATGCGTTGTGAAATAATGTCATTGACGTGAGCAAAACTGAGCAAGCATAAACAAAACAGAAAATACTAGCAGAAAGAGGAGAGAAAGAGCTAACGCATACACACTCTTATTTCTCTCTGAGCTCGTTTGTTGTTGAGCATAGAGGCCTCGAAAAATTTCCAAAATTTTAATTGCCACCCGTTAGATGCCCATATTTGATGAACTTTGATGGATTATTCTTGAAAGTTTTAACCAACTTTTACAATACGGTGTAACATTACTTTTGCACTTTTTGAGAATAATGGTGGCACAACAATGTTTCACAAGTTGCTTTTCAACAGACGTGACTGTTGAAAAGCAACTTGTGAAACATTGTTAAATCATTTGAATTCCCCTAAACGTTAGTAAAATTGTTTATACCACATGGTTAACAATTTTTTTTTTGTGAAAATTGATTTATTTTACGTTTTGCTGCAGAAAAAAATATACGTCATTTTAAAAAGTTCGGCGTATCTGTGTGAAATATGTCAACTTGACGTAACATTTCGACGTAACAACTATGTCATTCACAGAATTGATCATTGCACCGCATGTATTAACATAACTTTTTTGACAGTTCAGGGAGCTTGTTTACAAGGTGTTAGAATTTGAACGGCTCAATCGACAATTTTCATTGGCTTTTTCCGGATTCTGCACGATTATATTCAGAAAATGATATAAAAACAAGCACTGGTGTCTGTTTTCCTGCAATTTCACTTCAATCGTAATCAATTTTAAGCATCCGATCCGATCCGAAAAATTACACTAGGAGTGAAAATTCAAGTTCCATTCATAAAAATGCTTTTTACAACGGTCTGCAATAGAGAGAGATAATTCGTCATTTTGATAAGTCAGTATGATAGATGGCATGTTACTTTCGTCAAAATGATACACCATTCTGCGAATGACAATGTTGTTACGTCGAAATGTTACATCAAGTTAACTAACTAGAAATTAGAAGAAAAATTAGTTTCCATTTAATTCCAACTACCTTTGCTTATCTTGACAGATACGCGTATTTCGTCTACAATGTGTCTCAAGTCGAGTTATTAGTACGAGACACTGAAGAAGTCTGCACATTGTAGACGAAATACGCGTATCTGTCAAGATAAGCAAAGGTAGTTGGAATTAAATGGAAGATACTAATTTTTCTTCTCATTTTTAGTTAGGGAAGGTCCATTAATTATGTCACGCAGTAAGGGGGGAGGGGGTGTTTGAGAAAACGTGACGATCCATACAAAAAAAATTAAAGGTCCATACAAAAAACGTGACAAGGGGGGGGAGGGGGGTTTTGTAAAAAGTCATTTTTTGCGTGACGTAATTAATGGACGTTCCCTTACAGGTATTCCACTAAACAGCTCAAACCCTCTAGGATACGTCAAGTTATCAAATGTCACACAGATACGTTGAACTTATCAAAATGACATATTATTGTTTTGCTGCAACAACACGTTGTAAATATCTTTTTCTAAAATAAATCAATTTCTACTAAAAAATAAAAAAATTTCGAGTACTTTTTCAAAAGGAAGTAAGTCACAAATGTAAACAAACGTGTTGTTCAAGGCATGTTATTAAAAAATCATGTATATATATTTGTTGAACTTTCTGATGGATTATTCTTGAAAGTTTTAACTAACTTTTTACAAAACGGTGTAAAATCACTTTTGCACTTTTTGGGCATGATGTAGATACGCCGCTTGTGTTGAAAAGTTACTTGCGAATCATTGTTATATCATTTGAATGTCCATTAATGACGCGTTAGTTAAAGTCTTTATACCACAAGGTTAAACATTTGGATTTTTTTTAGTGAAAATTGATTTTTTTAACAAAGATATTTTTACAAAATTTTGTTGAAAAAAATAAATAATCCTTCATTGGTGATCATAAATCAAGGTAATACCGACGTCGGTAAGAATGCCATTGAGGCCACTCATGAAGTGTGATACTGTTTCACTTCATTGAGAAAACTAGATTTTTATATACACTTACTAAAGCCTGTCCACGTAAAATTTCGGACACTTTTATTTCATAGCAGATTTTAAATTATTTCACGGATCGCTGATACGTTTCCCTTACATGACAGCTTAAATTCTCCACTTAAATTTGTGGTACAACATGTTAACATTCTTGTTACATTCAGTGGAATGGCGTCGAATCAAGCGGAAGTGCGCAAACGCATTTTGAAAGAACGGCAACAAAATCAGAATTTCTCGGTACGTAATCTTGGCAAGAAACTAAAACTACCAAAAGGTACCGTGTTTTGTGTTTGCAAATCATTCGACCAGCGCTTGACTGTGGATCGGAAGGTTAGAACTGGAACAAATCGAAAAGTATACTCCCGACAAATGGACAAGAAGGTGGTATCCATTATTGAGAAACATCTCAATATTTCTGTGCGAAATGTGGCTCGCAAAGTTGGTAAGTCAAAATCATACGTACAAAAAGTGAAACAGAGGCAAGGACTGCAAGCGTACAATGTGAAAAAGGTGCCCAACCATGACGACAAGCAAAATTTCACTGCCAAAAATCGTTCTAAGGAGCTTTATACGATTTTTTTGTAAACATTTTCTTGTATCATAATTGACGACGAAACATACATACTTAAAGACTTTGAACAGCTTCCGGTTCTGGTTTTTTATACCGTAATGCAAAGGGACGTCGTTGCCGACTATTTCCGGACAAAGAAGATGTCCAAATTCACGAAGAAGTATTTGATTAGGCAGGCCTTATGTAGTTGTGGTCGAAAATGTAAAAGTTTCGTCTCTACCGGCACTATCAATAAGGATGTGTACGAGAAATAATCTGAAGCTACTTGCTTTTTCAGAGTTCACATTTTCAACCGGGCACTTGTAAACATGCTGGTTTCGGTGAATTCGGACGTGGTTCATGAAATCCAACACATAATTGTTTCGAACATTCTCAAACCGTACGTCAAAATATTCAGCTTTTCACTCCCGAGCCTAAACGTACACAATATGGCGGTGGCAGTTTTTTTTATTCTGACATGACAAGCTGAGCAAAGATGCTGAATTGTGTTGAGCTCATGTATATTTCATGCGTTTGAGTTGGAAAAATAAGAGCGTGTCATACAGTTATATGCTATCGATTGCAAACATGAATTCAGCCAAGAATATTGTTTTAAATGTGCTACAATTTTACATGAACTTGTTATTTGTTGTATTTTTAATTGAAAAACGATTAATTATGTCGACGTGTTTTCAGTGATGGTTTAGATTACATCAAAAGTAATTTTCATATTAATTTTCTGTGATAACATTCATTATTTTTAAGAGTGCATGTTCAGGTTGATGAATTTAATAATCAGATGAACTCAGTTTGCAGTTTGTGGAACATTTATTTTGCAAGTCTGCAACTTTAATTTGCAAGCAATTCATAGACGGGCAATGAAATTTTATCTGTTAAACATTTTATTTAAAATAGAATACTCGTTTTAAAATCTCTCATGGGAAAAAAAATATTTTAGCTTGTGACTGGTCGTGGCGCGTGAAACCAACTCCGTTTAAAATAGGTCTGATGTTTTTATAAAAAATCAAAGACAACAATCATGTAAATTTCAGGCTTTCAAAACTCCCTATTAAGTTTACGCACATATAAATTATGAAACTTACAGGAGACATAATTCATGTATGAAAAAAGCCAAAGAACGTAAAGAAATATTTCGTGTAAAATTATGTTTCCTGAAACTGACACATACGCAATTCGACGAAATATGTGTTTGATTGAATTTATTTTCTAATACTCTTCCAACTCATTCTCAAGACCATCTGCACCAACACGGTAATATCGTTAAATTTGACATGGAGTTTTCATAAGGGCCAATGTCGCAAACGTTTCTTGAAATTGCAAACTCGCTCAAGTAAACAACTACTTCTATTATAAAGGGGAACTCCTCTTCTGTACATTCATCGTGGTAATTCACTATGATTAAGTTAGCATTCTCGAAAAATTTGCGGAAGTAATCATTGTTTATTTTTGCGACATTGGCCCTTATGAAAACTCCATGCCGAATTGTTACCCTGTTTGACAACTCGGCACCGCACCGTGAGTTGGTAACCGGGTTGGAAAATGACAATTTGCTCGCTCGGTTAGCAGCCGGTTTGTAAATTTGACAACCCGACCCAACCGAGCCGAGCGTTGCCATGTGAAGAAAATAAGTTGAAACGTTAAAACAACATCTTTATCTGGAAGACTTTCATTTCAATTTGTGTGTTTTCGATTTGATTTAAAGTGTTGTTTGCTAATTTCATGTTAATTGTGATATGTTGTGAAAAGTGAATCAAAACCCCGAGGGAGGAATTGGACGCAACCAGACAACGAAGTGCTTTGCAGGGCTTGGCTGGATGTTTCCCAAAATCCAATCTTTGGGACAAACCAGAACGAATTCTAGAAATTGTCGAGTTACTAGTACACGACAATGAAGAAGTCTGCACATTGTAAACGAAATACGCGTATCTGTCAAGATAAGCAATAAAAGTAGTTGAAATTAAATAGAAAATACTAATTTTTCTAACTAGAAATTAGAAGAAAAAATAGAATTTTCCATTTAATTCCAACTACCTTTGCTTATCTTGACAGATACGCGTATTTCGTCTACAATGTGCAGACTTTTTCATTGTCGTGTACTATTAAAGATTGGCCGTGGAAAAAATGCGACACTTTGTTTTGGGTGTAACTTTTTATTGCCTCTGTAAAAATAAATAAAATTTTGGGTAATACAAAAGTGTTATGTTTATGTGTGCAAAATTTTATCGCGATCTTGTCAATCCGTCCGGCATGGAGGTTCCGGAAAAGTTCCGGAAGAGGGAGATGGACAAATTCGCGAAGAAGTACCTGTTGTCGGCACCATAAACGGGCAGACTTATCGAGAGGAATGCTTGCAGAAGCGTTTGCTACCCTTCCTCCGCTCTCACCGTGGTCCCACGCTGTTCTGGCCGGATCTCACTTCGTGCCATTAAGCCAAGCCAGTAATGGATTGGTACAAAGCGAAGGGCGTTAATGTGGTCCCGAAGGAGGTGAACCCGCCAAATACACCAGAACTTCGTCCGATCAAAAAGTTTTGGGCGATAATGATGAAGTGGAAGAAAAGCGGAAAAACATTCAAAACCGATGAAGCTTTGAACAAAAACTGGGAGAAATTGTGTAAGAAAGATGGATTCCACTAAACAGCTCAAACCCTCTAGGATGCACTAATTTTTTTAATCATTTTGCGGAAAAAGTCATTGTTTACGTTTGTCAGTTAGGCCCTAATAAAAAATCTTTGAAATGATCTGCATGGAACGAAATGTCACCTCTACTTACGGAATAATCTAGCGGAACATTTTTTCCGAAAGTAAAAGTGACAGCTTCCATTAGCTTACGTGGAAACCTTACAAATTCCAATTGTATTTTTTGTTCTTTTCAACTGGATACTGCTGCAAAATTTTTTTTTCGATTCTTTACTTTTTTTCGGTTGTGGAACATACATTTGAGTCATATTTATGTTGAAGTCTTTAAGTATTTACGTGCAACAAATTTTTAGAGTGTCGCTTCCAACCATTCGAAATCAAATATTAGGATTTTGCCCCAATACATCTCTTTGATGTAAATTTTAATCTAGACTTTCATATTATTGGCAACCAATTACGAAAGTTTTGTTAAAGTCAGTAGTACAGCTAAAATTTTCAGCCAGGGGAAGTGAAAGGGGATGAATATGGTTGTATTATTGCAACACCTTTATGCTTATTTATTGAACTAATGAATCAATAAATGAAAAAAGTCTCGCTGCTTTCGAATGAGATGTGCAATTAAGGAGGTTGTTAAAAATCTGAATTAAGACCAACCCAACTGTCTTCAATCTTTCTTTTTCATAAAAATGAAGTAAAATTGTTCAAGAGATGTGGATTCAACAGCAAACTAAAACTCTCGCGTACAAGTCAGCATAACTAACCACTTTTTTCCCCTCCATCGTTCGCTGTTTGCAAATTCTTTTGACCAGCAATTCGGTCGCCGCCGCCAAATTCCCATGCCAAATAACACATTCGCATTATTTCACAACCGAATGGCTGAAGAACCATCGTCGTTTGCTTTCAAAATGAAATAATTAACGAATCAAACATGTTGACAAAATACCGAACCAGACCTGAATAGAAATGCCGTTAAATAATGCAGCACTCTTTCAATGCGTTGAATTCATTGCTAACGAAATCACTCTAAATTCCATCTCCAGATTCACACAGACTCACGATGCACTCTCGACTGCTGATGCTGTTCTGGCGTAAGAAACATTCTCCTGCTTGCTGCTTCTCTTCTCTTCCTGGTGGCTCTTTGGTTTTGGGGATTTCTCTACACAACACACGTAACGGATGGCGGCAGGATCGTTTCCGTGCGGGAGCTGATGATGGGTGGAGCCAGTGGAGCTGGTGGAGCAACAGCACATCACGAGAGCCTTCTGCAGCGACTTGGATTCTACGATGATGCTTCCTCTTCTGACGATGGGCAAAGTGCTAGCGGTGCCGAGGGTGTTAAGTTCGTCAGGCCAACGGGAAGCTCTGTCAACCGGGGCAAAGGTACTGTATTGCGTTTGCATTACTAATAATTGGTTTTTGATTGAATGCCTCATTTTAGGAAAATTCTTCAACGACTGGGAAAGTATCCTACAAGATCGGGACGAAAAGCCAAAACAAGAATCGGTCAAGCGTAAGTCGTCTGAAGAACTTCGGATAGCAGCCGAAAAGCAGAACCACTACGAACACGAGCTTAAAAAGATGGGAGTTCCCGTCATTGCTGGGATTGGCCCTGGAGGCCACCCTCCACCTCTGCAACGCCTAGTTCATTTGGATCTGAAGGGCGCCCCACCGAAGGTCTCCTACCTAAAACGACTAATGCCCATCATGAAGACCCTCGGGGCCACCGGTATCCTGCTGGAATACGAAGACATGTTTCCGTACAGTGGATCACTATCCCCGATTGCTGCCAAAAATGCCTACAGCAAAGACGAAATTTTGGAAGTCCTTCAAACGGCCTTCAAATTGGGACTCAATGTTATCCCGTTGGTACAAACCTTTGGCCATCTGGAGTTTGTCCTAAAACTTCAGGAATTCCAACATCTCAGAGAAGTAGACGATGCTCCGCAAGCTTTGTGTCCAAGCCGAAATTCTAGCTCGGTTTTCTTGGAGGAAATGCTCGATCAAGTGATCGAATTTCACACTCCATTGCAGAATAAAAACCTCCTACACAAGGAAGACATAGAAAAACTAACCCCCAAGCTCACGCATATCCACATCGGTTGTGATGAAGTCTACCAAATCGCCCAATGCAATCGGTGCAGAAATCGTCAAAAAGATCTACTTTTCCTGGATCACATCTACAACGTAGCCACGATGATCCGCAAGAAATGGCCCCACCTGAAAATCATAATCTGGGATGACATGCTACGTCACATGTCGCTCAGAAACACTGCAAACATCCGGAGTTGGTAAACTAGTTGAACCGATGATCTGGGTGTATGCCGAAGACATCTACAAGTTCATCCAATCGACCACATGGGACAAGTATGCCAACGTATTCAACACTGCTTGGGCAGCATCTGCCTTCAAAGGAGCTCACGGTGAAACTCTCCTCTTACCACCGATCAGACGGCATCTGGAGAACACCCTCCGTTGGCTGGCCGTCATGCAGAGGTGAGGGCACTCGCTTTTCCCAGGGCCTTCAGGGTCTGGCCCTTACCGGATGGCAACGATACGATCACTTTGCCATACTGTGTGAACTGCTTCCGAGTGCTCTTCCTTCGCTAGCTGTTTGTCTTTCTACGGCATCCCGAGGATACTTCGACGTTAATCCTAAGACGAATCCCGTACTGAGTAGTTTGACCTGCCCTGAGCCTACCAGTGATCGGCACGCGTGGATTGAACTGCACAAAGATTCGGCGCTATCTATGTTTTCACGGTGCATGTTTCCGGGCAGTGTGATCTACAGGTTCATGCTCCGGCTGATGACTCTCATGACCGAAGCGAAGGAGTACATCGATGAGGTAAAGAACAGACGTGGTTGGTTGACGGAGTACAACATACGGCATAATTTTTCCTCGGGAACAAGAGTTGATGACTTGCTGGGAGAAGACTACCATCTGCTGAATTCCATAACCAACCTTGCAAGGAACGCTGCGTCTACACTTGCCGATGTCTACGATCACGTAAGTTTTGCATTGATTTTCTTAGAGTACTTTGTTGATCGAACTGATCACTTTCCAGTGGACATCTGGAGAGTTCATCGAACAACGCATCTACCCCATGCTTGCGGAGCTGAAGAACCTGGAGCGCATCGGGGAGGCGCTGAAGAAGCGGAAAAGCTGGCCCCAGAGACCACTGCCATACCTGAAGCCATTCGATGCCCTTGGAATCGACGAAAAAACCTAGCTAGAGGAGTACGTCAAGATTCCGCTACGGCACTGAGCGCCGGGGCGGAGTTATGATCAGTCAACCTGCAGGTGAAGCAAATACTGTGAATGATCGTTTTCCGATGATTCATTTGTGATGAAGGTTAGGAGCAATCGTGCTCTCGGCATACATTTGTAGATTTGAAGTAGTTGTAGTTAAAGCGAGAAGCATTTGCATATTTAGATCGGTTGTTGACCAGGTTAGAAAACAGCGAAAGGGACTTCGAAACGGGAGATGTTCAAGCGCTGATGAGATGGATCGGTTGATTTGTGCTTTTGAGTGCTTGGAGTGCTCTAGCTGTTTGAGATCAGAAAAGTTGAACGGAATTTTGAAATTACCTTCCAGCTTGCAAACAGAATTAGTTTGATTTGTATGGCATCGATGAAAAACTCAGGACAACTCTGAGCATAGGGAAGGTCCATTAATTATGTCACGCAATATAAAAATTGAAGGGCCATACAAAAAAAAGTGACCAGGGGGGGGGGGGGTTGTATAAAAACTCACTTTTTGCGTGACATAATTAATGGACGTTCCCATATTTGAATGTAATTCGATTGAAAAATTGTAATACGGAAAAGTTTCTTAAACAAACTACTTTTAACAGGTGTGAGAAGAAACTTTAAGGTGTTTAACTAGTTCATTTATTTAAGAGGCTCACTTGCGTCAGCTATACGGAGCTTTTAAATCTTTGTTTTTTATAATGGAATTACTGAATACAAGGATCCTGAGAGAAGATATCGAGAGGAATTCATTCGAATATCGCACGGAAATTTGCCACAAGATATAATTGCAAATTTCATACGATTTTCTAATGGAAAGAAGTTGGTAGGACGATCGTATGTAAATATTCCGCCCAGACAAAAAAAAAGTTGCAATCTTGATTCGAACCATGAACCTCGGGATCCAGAGGCGAGCCATAATCTCACGGTACTACACACGCTTGAAAGTGATGTTGATTGAAAGTACATATGAGACATATTTTTTTCTCGACTACTACAACAGTAATCATTTAATACGATTTCGTATAGAATGAGTCTTGGACCCTTGCTTTGTGGTTCATAGCTGCGATCGTATGAAAATCGTTTGAACAATTTCCTGGGTGTAGGACTTGGGCCATTTACTAGCGGTTTACCTGAGGTTAAAATAGGTGACATTTTTTGGGGATCAGTTCAGACAGAGAAACTTGGAAATAGGATTAAATAGTCTCATCAGATAGTTGTCGCCAAACTTTAAGGTGTTGTCGAAAGTCTGATTGAACTTCTCCGAGGATGAACTTCTAAAAACACCACAAAGAAAAAGGGGAAGGGGATGTAATGTTAGCCTAGCTCCTTCATTCGGCCTATGTACTAAATATGTCATTAATTTAGCGATAATCAACAAAATCATGTTGCTATTAGGATGACCAATGTAATCCGAAGCAACTCAGACGATATTTATCAACATATAGTTGTTCACTTCCGCGTAATTTTCGATTTCTTGAACTTATGGGGCATCTTGATTTCATTGGTTAAGCTGAACCGATGATCTACACGATCTTCAAGTGATCTAAATTTGACTTCATTGAATCGATAAAGCAAGTAATGCAGTCTGGATGTGCAGAACATAGTTACACGTTACAAACTAACTGTTCACATAGGTAAAATAACAATGATTTTACAAGAAAATCATAGACCCAATGTTGGGGACATATTTTTTGTATGTTCCCAACTATGGCCTGTTGTATCAATAACGTAATAAAAAGGTTGTTATTGGTAAAATTTAAGAGAAAACGTGACGATCCATACAAAAAAATTTGAAGGTCCATACAAAACGCGTGACAAGAGGGGGGGGGGGGGTATGCAAAGTAAATTTTTGCGTGACGTAATTAATGGACGTTCCCTTTTGGTAATATAATTGTACATTAGCCCTTATAACGTCCATCATGATTGTAGCAGCTAATTAGTTCTTCTTGAAGTCTAACATGCGAGGCACTTTACCTGCTTTTTTAGGTTCCGCTTGGTGATTGTCCAGTAGCGTTCGATCGATCAGTAGGGGACAGTTTGGCGGGTTGATATCTTTTTCAACGAAATCAACCTTTTTGTCAGAATACCATTGTAGAGTAGATCTGGCAAAATGGGCAAAATCCAGATACTGCCAGACTTGCCTTACCAATCAGACCAAGGCAAGGTGCAGACTGCAAAGTGTCCTTCTGATCAAGGGGCTCTACAACAGTGAAACAATTTCATATTGCTAGTTTCATATTAATTGGAGAGTCCGCAGGTCTCCTTGATCGATCCACCTTGCTTGTTGCGCGCCTTATACCCGTCGGTTCATTTTCGAGAACCATTTTAGCAGGGCTGTCGTCCGACATTCTTATGACATGCCCTGCCCACCGTAGTCGACCGATTTTAGCGATGTGTACGATGGGACGTTCTCGCAGCAACTGATGCAATTCGTGGTTCATTCGCATCCTCAACGTTCCGACTTGCCATCTGCACTCCACCGTAGATCGTGCGCAGCACCTTCCGTTCAAAGACACCCAGGGCGCGTTGGACCTCCATTAGCAATGTCCATGTTTCGTGGCCGTAGAGAACTACCGGTCTAATTAATGTCTTGTAGGTGTGGTCAACTTTGTAGTTCGACAAACTTTGTTCGATCTTAGAGTCCTGTGGAGTCCAAAATAGGCACGATTGCCAGCCATACTGCGCCTTTGTATCTCTCTGATGGTGTCGTTATCGGTGGTCACCAATAAGCCCACATACACGAATTAGTCTTCTACCTTGATATCATCACCGTCGATCTGAACTCGTGGTAGGAGGCTAACATTGTCTTCTCGTGAGCCTTTTTCCCTTCATGTATTTTTGTTTTCAATGCATTAATCCAATCCTACCAGCTTCAGCCTTAAGTCTAATGTACGTTTCCGCCATCGTCTCAAAGTTATATCAACGTCGTCAGCGATGTCAAATATTTGGACAGCCTTCCTGAAGATCGTGCCACTCGTGTCTATCCCAGGTCTCACACCCTCCAATGCAATGTTAAACAAAAATGCTGCCAGAAGAGAGGAGTAATCTCAACCTCTTGTGCGAGCGCTTGATTCGATAAAGTTAAGCATTTATTACTGCTTTTGTGTAAAAAATGGAAGATTTCATGCCACATGTGAAAATTGCTTGTCAAACGAGCACCTTCCCACTGCAATTGCAAAATTATTCCCAACCTATTTTAGTGTAGAATTTAGGTCCCGGCAGTGTGCTGGAATCCTCTGTTACGTTACGTTTCATCAGCCATCAAAACACACTCGGAAGGATTATCCAGAATATGGTTGTACAGCCTTATTTTGAGACGACACTTCTGCTCTAGATGTTGCTTTGGTACTCTTTGGTACTTCCTGCTTCCTGTACGCCTGTTAATCATTTATTTTGTCAACCCACTGACTGGATCATTCTGATGCTGGTCCTTATTTTCTTGGCCAAATCACGAGTAGAGGCTGTTTGGTTCTCCTGACTATAATCGACGACTGTTTGGTAAAATTCTAGATGCTGGAACCGGGTGTTCGTTCAGTTCTCGGCAGATCCTGCAGGATGAACTGCTCACCGTACTTTTCAATCACTCGTTTTACACTTGCTGGTCCGTATGAATAAAGGCGTATACTTTAATTTAAACCATGCATTTCTAATGGATAAAAGTAAAGTAAAGCTTTTTATTCATACAGCTTACTGAATGCACTTTTACCTGTTTGGTAATCTGATTATACTCGCAAAAAACCGCAGTAAAAACTACCATTTCGAGGGTAAATTAAGCGGAAACACGAAAAATTTTCACCTGACTACAAATGCGTTTGATTTTACCATACCTGCGATTAGATCAACCACGGTGCGGTTAATGTCAATATGAGGTCTGCCAAATAAACCACAATTGTTGAAAGTTTTACCATAAACATAGTAAAATATACTGAAATTCCACGGTAGTTTTAAAGATAGGCATAGTTGGGTAAAATTGTAGTTTTTACTACAAGATTTTTTCTGTGTACGTAACATCCTTTTAATCCACCAAGAATTTTCTTCAGTGCTTCAAGATCAATCCGCGATATTTTGTAAAAAAAACTGTGATATTGAGAAGAAACGACCCAAAATAGCCTTTTTGTTAAGAGAACGTAATGAACCAAGTTTTCAAGCGTCCTGTGAGAGTGAGTGTGACAACACCAAAATACGGCTCACAGTAAAAGTCAAAAAAGACAAAACACAAAACAATTATAGCAGCGTGCACAGGCTCATACGAATACACGCTAATATAATATGTATGTAACTTCTTTTCGGTACACTCCTTAATTTCTGTCGTACAAAGGTAAAAAGAAACATTAAAATTTCGACGTTATCTAATGCACATACAGGAAATGCTAGATTTGGCATAAATTAATGATATGTTTCATGTAAATTTAAGCCAGATAACGCATGAATCTTGCAAAAATTGTAGTATATGGCACATGAAAGATTGCAAGCAACTTGTTTTTCGCTTCCTTTGGCTTTAAATCAAACATGCGAAAATTTTACGTGCTGATAAAATTCATTATTTTTTTCTGTGACCCTGCAGAATGTTCTTTCTATCATTCTTAGTAGAAAAAAAACTAGGTTTTCTGGCACTCACTTTATTTAACACCAATGAAGTTCTAAGAAATGCTGTATAATTTACATAAAACAGAAACCATTACTCGCACAGAAAAAAAATATTAATTTTAATAAGCACGTAAAATCTTCCCTCGTTGAATTCCAAGCCAAAGGAAGCGTAAACAACGAAATTGTTTGCAATTTTTCATGCGCCATACAACAATGGCTACAATCTTTAATCTAACAGGCTAGATTCAGGCGTTATCTTGCTTAAATTTTACATGAAATATCTCATTATGTTCTGCCAAATCTAGTATTCCTATATTTGCGTTAGATAACGCAGAAAATCCTATGTTTCTTTTTATCTGTAGGCTGCCGTACCAAAAGAATTTTTCGATTTTCCAAGCGAATTTCAATCACATCTCTTCTTACGGTTTTTGTTTTTGTTTACTCTGAAAATGGGTACTTCTAGAACTTCATTAGAATTATTTGAAATGGCCTTAGCAAAACTGCAAAACTTGATTACTATACGTCCAATTATTCGATACAATATTCTCTAACTTTCCTCCAGAAAAGCTGGTTTGGGACCTTACAGGCAAGCAGGGGTAACTCTATGAATAAATGTCCTTAATAAATTCGGCACGTAACTCATTTAAACGCTTGCCAGACTGAGCAGTTTAATCGTGTTATCAGCGTTATTAGAGGCGAATCATTAGGATTGGGACTGGTGTGCTAGTACTTCCGAGCCAAAACATATATTTATTTTCTTCATGACTATCCAGCCGCTGCTAGTACCGAAAGGTACCGAAAAGCGCAAGAGTACATTGCAAGGTGTAGACTTCAAGGTGTACATTCGGACCTAGCGGTTCTACAACAGTAAACCAATTTCAAATTCTAGAGGGTTTGAGCTGTTTAGTGAAATGCCTGTAACTATAAATTAGAAGAAAAATTAGCATTTTCCATTTAATTCCAACTACCTTTGCTTATCTTGACAGATACGCGTATTTCGTCTACAATGTGAAGACTTCTTCAGTGTCTCGTACTAAAAACAGGACTTATATCGAGTTATTAGTACGAGACACTTTAGAAGTCTGCACATTGTAGACGAAATACGCGTATCTGTCAAGATAAGCAAGGGTGGTTGGAATTAAATGGAAAATACTAATTTTTCTTCTAATTTCTAGTTTCAAATTCAAATTGCTTCTTTCATATTGATTGTTGGTACTAGTATCTTTGTTTTTGTTTTGATTTGCTTTGTTATTTCGACGTTGGTGTGAGCTATATTATTACGGGCAAATCATTATGCTTGGGACCGCTGTGCTAGTACATCCTGAGCCAAAAAATATATTTTCATTTTCATGACTGCTGGATCTACTGTATCTACTCAAAATATAATTTAAAAACCCGCATTAATCCACCGATGGTGAGACTGAACCCTTCTTACATTTCATCAGAACTACGAACTCAAATGTGGCCAATATTGTACTGGATACATATTTTCATCAGAAATTCCAGGAAGATCCAAGAATATTCGATATGTCATACATTCAGTTTTTAGAATGAACTATTTGTCAATCCTGGACGGATTGTTCATCGATGTGATTAAAATATTACCATTATTAACCTTTAATGACCTGTTTATGTTATTTATATAGAAGGGAAATTACATGAATATTAGAAATTTCATACAATTAGTCCATAGAATGCATTATTAGACAATCCTAAGTGTCAATTATGATTATCGATATGGATTCAAGATGCTTAACTAAGTACATATTCGTTGAAAATAGTAAATGGAGACTTTGTGTAATTTTCGAATATACTCGTTGCAGTTCAAAACCAGACCACTCGAGCCAATCGATGCTGCTCTAATTCTATACAGTCACATAGTGTGGCTAGTCCGCTGTATGTGCTATACAACGCTCCAGATGCGACACAATAGAATGCAAGCGGCATCGATTGGTGTGATTGGTCTTGTTCGGTTTTGCACTGCAACGAGTATATTGTCATCTCACAATTATGTGCTCTCAGGTATTGTTTTGGTCATATCTCCATGAAGGATTATCCAATCATAATGAAATTTTGACCAGTTATTTGGAGATATCATAACTTTGATTTGGCACCAACAAAACTAAAATCGGTACACAAATAGCTCAGTATGTAACCAGAGACTAAACTGTTTGATTACTATTATAATAGGCCTTCAAGTACTGTTTCGTTCATATCTTCGTAACGAAATGTCCGAATGAAAAAAAAATCAATAGCGTTCTATGA
>JASCZW010008726.1:0-48000 GCA_034211315.2 Aedes japonicus | reverse complement strand
TCGCGCGACGGAATTCCTTCGGACACAATTAAAATACTTCGCGGCGGATTAAGTGGAATAACTACCTTTTTATTGCGCGAACAGATAGAAAATTTTTATTCCATACGGTGTAAAAATCCGTGTTGTACACGCGACGGTTTATTTGCTAACTGACCTAATTAATTATATACAGTGCCAGCTGACCGGCTACATATCGATCGAGATGCGATCGGGTTCACAAGAACTATTCGCACACTACTGTTTCTTACGATCGTGTTGAAACAAACCGAGGACCCACTCGGTGATAACAGAGATAACAGTAGTGGCGAACAGTGTGGAACATGTTTGGGTCACTCATTTGACCATTAGCTCTGTCCATCTTTTACATAAGCCGGCCGCCTTGGAATCCTATCGATTTCAATACCTCCTACTCTATCTAATGTGTGTTTTCAAATTCAATGCGTGGTGTATACAATAATGGTACAATGTGTTCTTATATACTAATACTGCTGCTGCCTTGTTGATCGAAAGGTTGACCCACATACGGTGACGAGATGACCTTGACCCATATACAAACAGCTGATTCCTCTACTCCGGACTGCCAATTGTTCGATCGATTACTGCTGCTGTGTGATGGTCTGCTAACATTTCTCGCCGATGGTGAACGTTGAATTTGACAGTGTACCTCGGTTGGGATTGAACATATATGTAGTATCGTGTAGCTTGGATGTGTAAACCGGAACAACATACCTGGCAGAACATATTTCTGCTCCATGATTTTCCCGACTCGAAGATTGGCTGCGTGGTAAGGCTAGTTGCAGTGGTGTGTGGGTCTCAATCATGCTGTTTGTGTTAATTTACTGATGCTTTTTCTTCCGTAGACTATCGACTTCCTTGGTGATGACTTGACTAAATGCTTATGATCTCTTTATGTTGACTTCGAATGATGTGCGTTCGTGGACTCCGGTGATGCGACTTGGTAGATTTGTGACGGCTGTTGATAGTGTGGCTGATACAGTGTTGAGATGATCTGTGCGATGCGTGACGATGCTCACGGCCGATCCGCACAGCGCGTGACGATGATTTCTATCAATGAGATGAGAGGGTGCTTTTTCAAATGTACTAATGAAAAGAAAAACGACTTGCCTGAACGGAGGCCCTAAGGCCTCCGGTGGACGCCCGGCTGGCGTCGACGATCCCTCTATCAACGAGTTTGCTTCGATTGATGTATTAATACTCGATGGCTACGACGGTTAAACTGCGGTGACTGCGATGCTGGATCTACATTGCTGAGAAGGTCCGAAAGGTTGGCCATACCCTCTGACGGTCGGAGCGTAGAAACAGGAGGTCGAATTGCGCACTTCTTCCTCGAATGGCTGTCACTGGTTCGTCGTACCTCGAAATATCAAACGTGATTGTGTGTTTAAATTTTGAACTTTGGAACGATTCCCTGACAACTAGCACTTTGCTAGTTTTTGACTTGAGCCTCAACCTGATCTGGATGCAAACGATGCACATGCAATACCTTCACCGAAAACGACACATATTACCTCGAATAATGGACAACTAGACAGCTCAGATTTGGGATTGAGTGTCAGGCAATTTGGACTGACCAAACGCAGGGAGGTATGTCTGGAGAAAGATGAGAGATTACTTTTTCGAAAATTGAATTATACATTAACTTAACTGGGTGTGCGGAGGCCTCTCGACCTCCGCCGTTGGAGGAGTCCTAGTTCTCCTCTTCTGGTATGACAATGTTCTCTCGGATTGGCAGCACGCAAATCTTGGAAATTGCTCTTCTGTAACTGCCATCTTTAGTCCGCACGGTCACAACTCTGATGTTTCCGTCGGACCCAGGAGTGAATGTCTGTCACTCGTGCCAGTTGCCACTTCAAGGGTGGGAGATTGTCGTCCTTGATGACAACCATAGTGCCTACGGCTAGATTATCCCTTTGTCGTGTCCATTTCGTTCGGTTGTGAAGATTGGAAAGATATTGTTCCGACCATTTCTTCCACAACTTCTGCGTGAACAGCTGCATCATTTGCCACGCTGAAAGCCTGTTTTCGGGTATCGCACATAGATTGGGCTCTGGTATAGCCGTCAAAGATCGCTGAACTAGAAAATGTCCTGGTGTAAGTGCCTCAAAATCGTCGGGGTCATTGCTGATAGGTGTCAACGGTCGGGAATTTAGGATTGCTTCGGTTTGTGCCAGTACGGTTTGCATCTGGTCGTAAATCAGACTGCGGGTGCCAATCGTTCGTTTGAACAGGATCTTGAACGATTTAACTGCTGACTCCCAAAGCCCTCCGAAGTTCGGTGATCGTGCCGGGATAAATTTAAGCTCAATTCTATCCTCTGCTGCGTGTCGTGATATTGCTTCTTGGAATTGTTGATTATCAAACAACCGCGCCAGTTCATCCAACTCCCGCCTTGCACCAACAAAGTTCTTCGCATTGTCGCACATGATGAGAGCCGGTTTGCCACGACGAGATGAGAACCTCCTCAACGCAGCCAGGAAAGCTTGGGTAGTGAGATCCGCTGATAATTCTAAATGTACTGCTTTGGTAACCAAGCATACGAAGACTGCCACAAAGCACTTGATCGGACGAGCTCAACGCTGAGGGTAGACTACGTAAAATGGTCCGCAATAGTCCACACCAACTCTTTGAAACGGGAAGCATGGCGTTACCCGTTCCGGGAGGTAAATCTGCCATCAGCTGATCCTGGATTTTAGGCTTCGCGCGAAAGCACTTTACACATTCATGGATGACTTGTCTAGTTAACTTTCTGATACTTGTCGGCCAGAACTGCTCTCGGACGCTGGAAACCACTTGTTGTTGACCGGCATGGAAATGCTTCTGATGGTAGAATGAAACGATCAGTCGAGCGAGAGGATGTCGATGGTCCAGAATGTACGGATGTTTCCGACGTTCCGGTACAGCAGCGTTCTTCAGCCGGCCGCCAACGCAGATTAAGCCTTCAGTAAGTTGCGGATTGAGCATAGCAATTCTTGATGATTCCTGTACTTGACCACTCTTGGAGATGTCTGCCAGTTCCTGGGGAAAACATTCGTGCTGCGATTGTTTCACGAGAGCTTTGATCGCGTCGTTGAATTCCTGCAGATGTTATGAATCTGACCCTTTTGCAAAAGCGATTTGCCGGTGTCGAATTCCATTTGAATCGCTGGATATAGACTGTCAGTCGCACCAGGTCTACAAACGACGAACGAAGACCAAATATTTCGCTTGGGGTTACCGTTGGAAGAGCAGCGACTACAGCCTTTTCTTCCAGGTCTGCCTTGTCTATGGTTTCCTCGTCAACGTTCGTTGCGTCAGGCCAATAGGTTGGATCCAACATCAACCAGTAAGGTCCGTGGAACCAGCGTGACTCGTACTGAAGCTGTGATGGGATCATGCCTCTTGAGATGATATCCGCAGGATTGTCTTCTCCTGCAACGTGATTCCAAATTCCTCCCTTCGTGATGTGCTGGATTTCAGAAACGCGGTTTGCCACAAATTGTTTCCACCTCGAAGGCGGCGAAGAAAGCCAGCAAACGACGATGGTTGAATCAGTCCAGAAGAAGCATTTAGCCGAAACATTTATGCTGTTGACGATCTTCTCGTATAGATGCGCTAGGAGCAATGCGGACGATAGTTCCAAACGCGGAGTCGATAGGGATTTTTTGCTCTTTTTCAAATTTTCGAGTGGAGCTACTCGAGATTTGGAGGTTAGAAGATGTACTGTTATGCTTCCATCTGTAGCTAACGTGCGTACGTACACACATGCACCGTACGCTTTGTTCGAGGCATCACAGAAGCCGTGCAGTTCTACGGTTACGATGGAACGGCTTATCCCTACCCATCGAGGTACTGCTATTCCGTCTAAGCTTGCCAAATTCCTCCTGTATTCTCGCCAGCATTCCTGTAACTGCGGATCGAGTGGGTCATCCCATCCACATTCTTGCTTCCAAAGATCCTGCAGAAAGATCTTCGCTTGAATGATTACTGGTCCTACCAGTCCTAAAGGGTCAAACAGTCGAGAGGCATCTGATAGGACACACCGCTTTGTGATCTCCGTTGATTCGTTCCACGTCGGTGAAATGAAACGGAAACAATCCGAAGCTAGGTTCCCAGATTAAACCTAGCGTTTTAACAGAGGAGCTCGAAGAATCCAATTCCAAAATCGAGCGTTCGTCCCTCAATCCCTCCGGCACCTCTGACAGCAGTACCTTGCTGTTAGAATTCCATTTTCGTAATGAAAATCCAGCAGATTGCAGCAGTTGAATCATCTCCTTGATTAACACCTTTCCTTCCTCAATGTCGTCTACGCCTGACAACATATCATCTACGTAGAAATCCTTTCTCAGGACCTTTGCAGCAGCTGGATGCGAATCTTTACCTTCATCGGCCAAACGTTGCAGACATTTTGTAGCCAGGTACGGTGCAGACGCTGTGCCGTAGGTAACGGTGTTTAAAACGAATGTTCGAATAGGTTCAGTAACGTTATCTCTCCATACGACTTTGTGTAACAAACGATCCGATAAACTATGCAACACCATCCGATACATTTTGGCAATATCTCCGACAACGGCATATCGGTGAAGACGAAATCGGAGAGTGATGTCAACTATCGTGTCCTGAACTACAGGTCCAACCATCAACGCATCGTTCAATGACACTCCGCTGGACGTTTTGCACGAACCGTCAAATACTACTCGCAGCTTAGTCGTCGTGCTGTCAGGCTTGAATACAGCGTGGTGTGGCAAGTAGTATGACGGTGCACTTGTGTCTTCCTCGAAGTACTCCTGCATGTGACCCATGGCTAGATATTCTTGCACGAAATCCACATATTTCTCTTTCAGCTCCGGATTCATCGAGAAACGACGCTCCATTCCCATAAAACGCTTGATGGCTGTCCATCTTGATTCGCCGAGCTGCTGAAGTTTCGCCTCCTTCTTTGGTAACGTAACAACGTATCTCCCTTCTTCATTCCTGTAGGTTGTCCTATCGAAAAACTCCTCACATGCAGATTCTTCAATCGATAGTGTACTTGTGGATTGACAAGTCTCAAGTTCCCAAAACTTCGAAAGCTGATCTTGAATTTGTGCCGTTGAACAAACTAGAGCGTACGATGAACTTGTAAGATTTTCAGGAATACGGCCGGAAACAATCCAACCAAATACGGTATTCTGAAGCGTCGGGCCATCCTCGGTCGCCTTCTGCCTCTCCTCCTTCAGCAGTTCCATGTAATACTCTGCTCCGATGATGATGTCGATTGGACCTGTCTCACAGAACTTAGGATCGGCTAGATGTAGATGATCTGGAAGATTCCATGTCGTGGTGCGGAAACTAGCGGTTGGAAGTGACACAGTCAGTTTTGACAAAACGTGAAACTGAATCTCCTCTGAGTACGACGAAATATCCTGCGATCTGGCACCTACTAGAGCACTGACTGACTTCGTCGAAACGGCTTGAGACTGTCCAATACCTTGGATTGACAGAAAGACTGGTGTTTCATCTAGCTTGAGTTTGCTAGAGAAATCCTTTGTCATAAGGCAGTGCTGTGAACACGAGTCGAGCAAAGCCCGTGCAAGCACCGAATTGCCAAAGCGATCCTTAATGCTGACCATTGCGGTCGAGAGAAGAATGTTTTGTGTAGGCGTGATGGGGAGAGATACATGAGTATGGCTTGTGGTGGCGTGTTCTGTGGCTGGCTGAATGTGTGAGTCATGTGAGTTTGCAGTGTTAGTCCGTGTCTGATGGTTCGAGTTTGGAGGGCTAGATTGTGGCTGCCTAAGCTGTTGGTTTGCTATCGGAGGTTTTGACTGTGCGGGTGGAACGGAGGATCTAGGTAGATCAATGTGCAACCACGTGTGATGCTTCTGATGACAATGGTGGCACGTCCCCTTTCGCAATTTCTGGCGATATGTCCAGGATACAAACAGTTTCGACAAAGTTTATTTTTAATAACGGCCTCATTTCGCTCCGCTATCTTCATTCGCTTAAATCTGCTGCACTGGTATACTGAGTGACGTGGTTCACTGCAAAAATAACACTTGTTGGCCGATTTCAGGGTTGTGTGGCAAACTGCGATCCGTGCTGACCGTTGATTTACGACGACTGTCTTGGCAGGAGCAATTGATTGGAGAACCGAACAGTGACTCTTGAGAAACACCATCAAATCTGCGTACTTGGCGACCTCCTTGCAGTTATGATATGTCTCCCAATGGCGAAGTGTCGTGGAATCCAATCTAGAACACACCATATAGGCTAGGATGGTACTCCAGTCAGCAGGGCTTTCACCGATCTTCTCCAGCATCTGAAGATTCTTCTCAAAATCGCCAATTAACTGGTTTAGCCCTTCGTAGGTCTCCCTTTTTAAGCCTTCCACTGCGAATAACGCATCGAGATGAGCCTTCACGATTAGTTTTTTATTCTCATGGCGGCTCTCTAGCGCCTTCCATGCTACAGCGTAATTGGCGGCAGATAGTTCGATTGCTGTTAGCTCCAGTAACGCATCACCGGACAAAGAAGACCGAAGATAGGTAAACTTGTCGATTTCCGTAAGCAGAGTACTATCGTGTATAAGGCTCCGGAAACTGTCACGGTATGGCACCCATTCATGGAGATTCCCGCTAAACGAAGGCAATTTAATTTCAGGAAGTTTCACTCTGGCGAATTGATTTGCTGCATGCTCATTCGGTTGCTGTCGTTCAGAAGTTCCTTTCACAGATGCTACAAGCGATTGGAACGCCAGCAGATCTGCTTTCAACGAATAGTAGCGATTCTCGAAATCCTGCATCAGCTGATCGTTTTCCTGCTCTTTCTTGCTACATTTTCCAACTCTTCTTCATCATCGGTGTCTTCTAGCAGCAATTCGATCTTCTCCCGTGTCTCGACAAATTTGTGGAAAATGTTCTCCAACGCATCTAGACGTACGCTGACCTGACGAATATCCCTTTCTTCTTCAAAGTTGACGACAAACTTCTCGATTCCATCTAGAGAATTCCGCAACTGATGTTCACGTTTGGTCAATGCTCGGAGGTCTGCCATAATAAATCACTTCACTGCACTCAGATTTAAATTTGACACCTTTAGATTACAGGATTCACCGCTCTGCAATCTCACTGCACTGTACTACAACACCTCACTATGGCACTACCGATCGACTCAACGAACCACCCACGGAACCTCACGACTTGACTGACGATCAACCAGATCAATTGACTGCAGCAAGAGTATCAGCTTCGGAGAACCAAAAGCCGACAAAACTAGCAATTCGAGACCAAATGAGACTAATGGCGAGCGGACAACAGGGCTATTGCTTGAAAATAAAATAGACTCACATGCAATTGTATTCATTTATTCACAAAACAGCCACAGAAATTCGAAAGCGCCTCATGCAATAGGCCACCAACATGCAACTACTCCCTTTTATTTCTGCAGCGATTAATCCATCCGTCTTCATCCAGCTTCCTACAGCCTCTCGGTTCCAGTCTTCCGGCTTCCTACAGGTTCCCAGGTTTCGATCTGGTCAACGTCGCAGTCCTCAAGAAACGACCGATCACCAGCCATATATTTCAATGGCTCCGTTGGCGCGAGATACTGCTTCTGATGGCGCCTCACTCACTTCGAAAATGGTGACACTATTCACTGTGTCACTATTCACAATTGTCTATAGTCTTACTATGCACCGTCGTCCATCACGATCCGCGGACAATCACTTTCACTTTTATTGTTCACCGTGTCCGGGAATTGTAGCGAAATTCACTAATTTATCCGGTTCGAAGGACCAAATGTTCGCGCGACGGAATTCCTTCGGACACAATTAAAATACTTCGCGGCGGATTAAGTGGAATAACTACCTTTTTATTGCGCGAACAGATAGAAAATTTTTATTCCATACGGTGTAAAAATCCGTGTTGTACACGCGACGGTTTATTTGCTAACTGACCCAATTAATTATATACAGTGCCAGCTGACCGGCTACATATCGATCGAGATGCGATCGGGTTCACAAGAACTATTCGCACACTACTGTTTCTTACGATCGTGTTGAAACAAACCGAGGACCCACTCGGTGATAACAGAGATAACAGTAGTGGCGAACGGTGTGGAGAACATGTTTGGGTCACTCATTTTGACCATTAGCTCTGTCCATCTTTTACATGGACCATTCAGTGTCCGATGTTTGTTGCGGAAGCATCTATTTTGCGAACGGTACGAGAGCGGTAACGGTACGAAAGCAAAATGGAGTTCGGAAAGCACGACAATGGCACAGCTGTAGCTCCCAAAGGGTAAGTAAAAAACACACCACATACAATTTGATAGTGGTATGAATATAATGACTTATTAACATTTCGCTGAAATTAAATTTGGCAAAAAAGGAAGGTAAGCCAAGAGACAAAAAAAAAAATGGCAAAAAAAGGGTAACCCATTTTTAAAATTTCGAATTGGCAAAAAAAATGAGCCACCGATGACTGGCAAAAAAAAGGTAAGCCAGCAATAAGTACATGAGGTTTAATTCTAGTGTAAAGGGTGTATTCGATAAAAATGGCACACACATATATACTCATCAAAATTAAACTGATTATCGGATTTTCTTGAAATTTTCAGGGAATGAAGAACTACTAATGAGTTTTGATTTACAACATTTGTTTTATTCAATTTCGTCTCCCATCCCGAATGCCCGCACCTTCCTTTTCACTCCACCCATCAAATTTTGTACAACCGATTTTCCCAGTGTTTTTGTTGTTTTTACCCAAATTTTCTTCAATTCTAGCTCTGTTTTTATAGTTTTGGGATGTTTGTGAAGTTCCGTTTTCATAATTGCCCAGAATTTTCAATTGGACGAAGTTCCGGTGAATTTGGTGGGTTCATATCCTTTGGCACAAAATTGACTCCGTTGGCTCAGTACCACTCAATACGTTTCGAGCGTAGTGGCAGGATGCTAGATCAGGCCAAAACAGAGTTGATCCTTTGTGCTTCTTAATGAATGGCAAGAGACGCTTCTTAAGGTACTCTTCCGTGTAAAACGCACCGTTTATTGTTCCGGAAGTGATGAAAGGAGCACTTATTTCACCACATCCGCAAATCGCCTGCCAGATTAGAAACTTCTTTGCAAATTTCGATAGTTTCTTCTTTCGAACATCCTCCGGAACATCGAACTTCGACTTGGCAACGAAATATTCTTGCCCAGAAAGTAGACGGAAGTCGGCCTTGACGTATGTTTCGTCATCCATCACGATGCAACCGGATTTGGTGAGCAACTTCGTGTAAAGTTTCCGGGCGCGGGTTTTCGCAGTGATGTTTTGTTTTTCATTCCGGTTTGGGGCTTTTTGCACTTTGTAAACATGTAACCCAGCACGCTTCATGGTTTTCTGCACAAAACCGACTGACACCTTAGACTTTTTAGCGACATCTCGAATTGACATGTTTGGACGGTTCTTGAATTGTTGTACGACTTTCCTGGCCATTTTACTGTCCATTGGACCACTTTTACGACCACTCCCTTCCTTCCTTTGGACACTCAGATGCTCCTTGAAGGTTCTTATTACACGAGACACAGTTGTATTTGCAATTCCAAGCCTTTTAGCAATCCACCGGTGGGACGCCCCTGGATTTTGATTGTGAGTGCACAAAATTTCTTGTTTCACGGACAATTTCTTGTTTCGACGACATGACTGGAACTACTGAATGTATAACTATGAAACTTGGCAGATGTTAATAATACACTATGGATAAGATCTATTCACCTTTGAAGTGATTTATTTTCAATCAGTTTGAAATGAAATGCAAAGTGATAAATGGTGGTTGCAGTGACGTATCACACCCAGGTCTCCATTTTCATCGGTATCTTCTTGGTATCGCATTGAAATATAACGGTTACAATTATTTTATTCCTAATTAAAGGAAGAAATTAACTGGCTTTAAAATACCACACTCGTTTAATTAACGATGTACGTGTAGGAGACTTAGGCCGAAGGGAACCGTGGAAGGCTGGACTAATAATATGTACGAAAGCCATTATCAGACTGATCTTACAATTTTTTGCTAGTGGTCACAAGAGGATCTTCAATTCCCGCTTTGGTCAAGACTTTCTGAAGGGCCTTTTTTCAGCTTTACGATCCAAGCGACGTTGATCTACGCCATGGGATTTTGGAAGGAACTTAAAGACAGTAACGTTATCGCATCATATGGCTCCTGTTCCGAACTCATCATACTCATTTGAGGTGCTGGACCGAGGAGAGCTGAAGGCGCTTTTTTACGTTACGGCATACGCGTTGAAAAGTCTAGCGAATAAGGGTACTGTTTGCAAGCAACCCGACTAGAAAGATATAACAACATTATATCAGCTTGAGTTATTATGTTACACTCATTTTCTTTAACAAGCTTTGTTATAAACTTGATGCAGAATTTTGTTAAAATATCAGAATTTATAACATAAACAACTCATGTCTAATCAAAAGAATAACACAGTATGTTATAGTTACGTCAAAAATATAAAAAACTTTACTACATTTTCATGTTATAACACAACATGCTTCTAATACATTATGTTAAAAAAATAACAAATTTCCAACACCCTGAGTTACTAGGAATATGATAAATTTAAATAAATTTGAATAAAATGTGATATAATTTTAAAGTCGTTTTTATAAGTTTTTAAAATATGTCCAAAAAGAATTAAACACATCTTTTCATACGCAGACATTAATTTTATTGTGAAAATTTTCAGCCAATTCCATAGGGAAGGTCCATTAATTATGTCACGCAGTAAGGGGGAGGGGGGGATTTGGAAAACGTGACAATCAATACAAAAAAAATTGATGTTCCATACAAAAAACGTGAAAAGTCACTTTTTGCGTTCCCTGTTGAAAGAAGCTTGTTGATCAAAGAGAGTTAGTTAAATGCAAATAAGAAAAAGTCCCATTCTTTAACAAGTAGTCAATCATGAATTAAAAACTTCGACACTTCATTTGTAATAGGATAAGCGCACGGCATTCCTTTTGATTCCAGCTGTTGGAGCACATTTAGAACTAAGAGATGTCGAATTTTGCGAAACCGGGAAGTATTATTACAAAGGAATTAAAATTTTCACCAGAGTTCTATGTAATTTTTATACATATAATAATTCACTCATTTTCCTAAATGGTCAATTCCTAAGTATTCATCGATTGGATTTTACAAACAGTGGTAATGTTCTAGGAACAATTTTATATATTGAATTTTTTTTTTGAAAACATGTGCATTTATGAGGCATCGGAAAATCAAAAATTTAGTCGTATCAATGATACACTTCAATTATGTGTAAGGGTCGAAATAAAAAGTAAGGAAGATGAAAAATCAACAACCACGTATATCTCAATGTGTTAAATAAAAACGCAAATAGATTAACTATTAAAAACAAGTATTATAGAAGCAGAAGATACAAGTTTGAAAACGAGCGGAGGGCATTTGGACGGTAGTTTCCGATCAGGCACATAACCCTTTACCATACTATCCCATGCAGGGTTGTTAAGGGGGAGGAAATCCACTTGAATGGTAAAAAGTTATGCAACCGGTCGGGCTCTTATACTACCTATACCTATTTGTCAGTCAACGGGATTTCCCCCCTTGCCTACCCTGCATGGGGTAGTATGACAAAGGGTTATGTGCCTGATCGGATACTACCGTTCAAAATGCCCTCCGATCGTTTTCAAACTTGTATCTTTCAATTTCAAAGCCTGCCGTTGCCCTATACGGAAATATCAAATACACATTCTCTTCATGTCTATTCCGTTCTAGCAATAAATTACTGTCCACTCCTGGCACGTCGCATGGAAATGAGAAATTATCTGCTTCTGCAAACTTCATCAAAGTTACTTCCGCGCAAGGGAGAATACAAAAAATAACAATCAAAGTGTATTAAATACAAGATAATTTAAAATTACGAATATTATTGTTAAAAAAGTGTCATGTGTTGATGTGAATTTGTTGTGTTGTGGATCGCTCTTCCTAAACATGATACTTTCTTGAAAAATAAAAACCAAAAATAAGCTTAGGAAGATTCAAAAGTAACGTGTATTATTTTTTTGAATTTTTGCTTGTTTGGTATTCTTAGACAGTTCGGTATTCTAAGAGGCTTAAACTCTTGAACCTCTCCATTTAAAATATTGACAATCTTCAAACGTTTACTTTATTGAATATTATTATTAAAAAACCGGAATTTTTTTTTTGTTTTTAATTACTTTTTCTTTCAATGGGATTACTGTGCAAATATATCTGGCAACTCTGAAGCGACCCCCGTATCATAGCAAACATAAATTTATAAGAGGGCATCTTTTTTTGAGCTGGCAGGTCCTGTCCTAGCACCACATCAACTGACTTCACTTCTTATCTAGTTACCTGGAAACGCCAGTGTGCCCGCTCCATCAGAAGAATCATTTCATTTCTACCATTTGCAATGAAATACGAAAGCCCCCGTAGGGATAGACGACGAGTAGCGGTGAAATGGATGGATTCCAGTCCTGAAATGATGATAAACGATAGTAATCCTGACCTTATTCCGGAGAATCTGGTGAACTGCAACTATCACTCGTTATTTTTTGGAACCGGACGGTTCTGTTGAAATTGTTAAAGCTTTGAGGTCAGTTCTTTCTTCCAATCAAAAAGCTTTAGTCACGCATTTATGTTTTCAATAGTGCTATTTACAACGCAAGAACAGGCTCAACGTTTCCATTTTTGCTGCACAGGACCGATTGAATTTTCCAGTGTCAGAGCACAATTGTGCTTGTAATTTGACACATTTACTAGCGCTCATAATTTCTAACCGACGGAGGCGGGTACAAAGATCCGACGTTCCAACGAACTGCACCAAATTGTTGTGTCTCTCCGGCTGCAATGCTCGCATTCAACGTGAAAGCTTTGGGAAAACCCCATTTCAACCTACACGTACAAACAGACATCCCAGAAGCTGAATGTAACTGTGTTCCACCGCAGTCATTCCCAACAAATGGCTTTCTTTTCACCTCTTTTCACACAATGGAATACTCGGATATACATGAACACTTCCGTTTGGCTTTCCGAAAGGAGCGGGGTGGAAGCTGCATGCTCGTTCTTCCGAGCAGCCCGCTGTCTCGTTGTCAACTAGAATGAACTATCCTAGAACTAGGAAAACCACACGCGTACGGTTCTACGAACATTGTTGTGCATCGAATGTAGTTGTGTGTGCGTTTCCAACAAACAACTCCCAGAAACGTGGTGAAAGCGTAGCCAGCGGATCAAGATTGCTGGCCTAGTGGATGAACGTGGTGACTTGTCGTCGAGATCTGCCTTAAAAAAATCGCTCCCCGAAGCGCGTCAAACACAGTGTCTGTCGTGTCTGTCGTTTCGCTAAACACAAACACGCCGAAAAGCTCCATCCCGGAAGTTGTTGCAAAACTTGATGCCATGTAAGCACCGACCGAGCTCAGGCGAAGGAATCTGTGAGACACTCTTCGCAAACGGAAAGACGGATTGCGGGATGCTACAATACCAAGATGTGCATGTCTCAAGCCCCACCCGCCCCAAGGATAGAAGGACGCAAGCAAACAAAAAGTTGAACAACGACAACTCGCACGCGTTAAATAGAATAAATATAGAACATTGAGCAAAACTAGAGCTGAAGCGTGACCTGCCGGAGCACGTCAAACAATTCGACTGCGGACATTTTCACGAGCTGCTGCGGTGCCAATGTCGGAGTGTCGCTTATGTGCTGTTTTTAGTGTTTTAATGTTCGATTCGATTATCAATATTGTTGTCGTCGAGATTCAATGACTACATAATTTGCTCTTTGACATCTGAGGATTGTTAGTGTCTCTGAATGTAGAGTTTTACTTACGCTTGGTTATTTATTTCTGGCCTGTCTTGCTGGTTTACCATCCTGCATCCGAGCTGCAAAAATGAAAGGAAAATTCAAGAATAGCAATAAAGAAATGCCACTATTTTGTTATTTTCGCAACAGATTTCTCTGTTAGTAGATTGATGGTGGTTTTAAGTACAACTCCGGTGTTAGGTATATTATTTCTTTCAATTACACAATTGTGGGAATTTTAGCCATGGATGGATTTGTGAGCGTAAGCATCACACTCTGTTATTGCCAGATCTGCTATAATTATATAGAGAACCAACATATGATGCTAGAAACATTCAAACATCCATAATGTGGATCGTTGATACCTCTCTACCGAGCGTCTTGAGGTCTAAACTGCAACGCGGTTCATCTAGTGGATTGCGGTAGTCTGGAACAAATAGCTGTTCGGATTGTCCTTCTGCAGTTTTCCTTTTTCACTTGCTGCATTTATCTTCGACCAAAAAGGTGTCCAGAGAGCTACGCAAGGCACGTGGAGTCAGTCAACCAGTAATCATATTCTTCGGAGATTACAATCTACCAAATTTAATCTGGCGATTTGTTTAAGACATATTGGGATAATATGTCAACAGAACAGAAGCTTGCCCTAGTTGAGTCTATGTTGCCAGCAAGCCTTTATCAAGTGAATGATCTTCTGAACGCGAACGGTAAGCTAATTGACTTGGTATTCGCAAATGATCCATATTTCATAGATCTCTTCGGTACTCCATCTGCTCTTCTAAAAATTGACGCTTATCATAAGCTGTTCTTCTTTTTAACTGTGGACGCCCGTTCTCACGAGGATGAATCTCTATCAGGCATCACGCCACGTAATGATCTTGACTTCAATCGCTGTGATTACCAAACCATAAACGCTGTGATAGCCTCTATCGATACCTCCGTTACCACTTTCTATGGTACTATCCATCAAATCACCCGAGATACTGTTCCTGAAAAACCTCGTAGGCCTTCTAAACAGTTTAGCCAACCTTGGTGGACGCCACAACTCTGCAAATTTTCGTAACCGCTTACTAAAGATCAAAAAACGGTTCTTCCGCATTAGGAATTCCACGAGCACGAAATAATTGAAGCTTCCTGAAGAAGAGCACACTCATCTACAACAGATTCGTTTCCGTGAGTATATCGACAGTATCCAAGCAAATTTCAGACAACATCCTTCTTCCTTCTGGACCTACATCAACAATCGAAAGAGTTCTGCTAGAGTTCCCGTTGATGTTTCCTACAACTCCCATAGCTATTGCTGGTTGATGCGAACATATGTGCCGAGTTCTTCTGTTCCGTACACGACAACAACCCACCTCCGATGTCGCAGCAATACTTGGAAAGTTTTCCATCGTATAAAGTTCGACTGCGACTCAGTGATGACGGTATTCTGAAAACTCTCAGCGCTTTCGAACGGCAGCAAAATCCGAATTTGTCGAAACGCGATCTTGACGAGAAACTAAATCTACCGAAAAGTACCGTGTTATGTGTTTGCAAATCATTTGATCAGCACTTGGTTGGAAGTGGAACAAATCAAATAGTATGCTCTCAACAAATGGACAAGAAGTTGGTAGCTACTATTGAGAAAAATCCCAATCTTTATGTGCGAAATGTGGCTCGCAAAATCATACGACTAAAAAGTGTAGTAAAGGCAAGGACTAAAGGTGTACAAACCGAAAAAGATGCCCAACCGTGATGACATGCTTCGCACTTCAAAAGTCGTGCTAAAGCTGTACACCAATTCATCATGCAAACATTTTCTTGTATCATAATGGACGATGAAACATTCGTACTCGAGGACTTTAAACAGCTTCCGGGTCTGGCTTTTGATACCGCAATGCAAACATACGTCGTTCCCGAGCATTTGCGGACAAAACAGGTCTCCAAATCCCCGAAGATGTATTTGATTTGGCAGGCCATCTGCAGTTGTGGTCGAACATCTAAAAGTCTGCAATGTCTGCAAAAGCGGTTGTTACCGTTTATCCGAAGCCACGACTTTCCAGCTCTGTTTTGGCCTCTTGTCACTATGCGAAATCCGTCCTGGAATGGTATAAGGTAAAAGAGGTCAAATAAGTGCCAAAAACAGCTATACCACCAAACTGTCCAGAACATCGCCCAATAGAGAAGTACTGGACACTAGTTAAGCGGATACTGTAGAGTAAGCACGAGAAAAAAACTCATTTATGAAATAAAACATTCAAGGTGAAGTTTTTACGCAAATCAATCAGAACTTTTTTATAGCTATAGGTGTATCCATGCAGTATATAAATTTTATGTTTTTAAAGAAAATGGCGGCCGATAGAGTGAGTTGAAAAAGTCTTTGTATTTTGCTTGTGCCGGCTATCTGGTCACAGTTTTGATCTTAAATCTGCTGATCCAAAAAAAATACATTAATTTCATTTACAGTTAATAAATGAACTGAAAAAATAAGTAAAAAACAATATATGCACGTTTGGCGTAACTTTAAAAAAAAAATCCACATTAGTTTCCGCCATTTTATCACATTTTTACATATTTAATATTAAAATAGTACAATAATTTTTAATTCATATAAGAGGTAATACTATAATAAAGAAATCCTTTAAGTTTCAGCTTAATCTAATAATCAGTTTTTGAGTTATCACCGGCATAAACTCAGAAAATGCTGTTTTGAGCAACACACAAAAGAAAATAGGTCTTCCTGGTCAAGCGTCTCTTAATTCCTGCTGCTCATAAAAAAGGCGTCTTCGAAAAACGATGAAAAGAAACATTTGGAGTTCGAATTACGAACAAAAGGGTTTCAGGAGCGTATTCTACGGGAAATTTACCAACTTTTCATGCAAAAAAATTGAATTTTTTGGTCATTCTAACTGTATATCCCCCTGTAATCAACTGTTTCTAAATGTAGATATAACTTTATTATTATGAAAAAAAAAACAATTGGTTTTGTTAAATTATGTGTAATTTTGTTTTGCTGTTATTAATTTGGTGCCTGAAATTGAACGTGGATGAGCTTTAGTGAATGAGCCGTAATCAGCAGGTTGACAGATAGTTTTGCATCCAGAGCCAGCACTGGATTTGCATCCAGCTGTTAATAGGCAACGATTAAAAATTTGAAATAATCTGGTTCAAGAGCTGACCAAGAGGAATTGTGGATTCAATTGTGGACCATGCTCGCCATCCAAAATCCGTCTCTTTCACGGTGTTCTATTTAGCGTTACTATCAAAAATAATATACCATCAAATCGGTGAACGCCAGTTGGTTTGTTATGGTTTTCTATACCTCTGCGAAAATTATTAAAAAAACATCCTTGGGCAAAATTTTGAGTATACGCCCTTTTTAAGTCTTAAAAGAGAAAAAACGAATAAAAATCAATATAACATTATAGAAAAACACATTTATCATCATAACGATAAACGCCAGTTGGTTTTTTATACCATTCCACACGTCTGGACTTATATTTGAAAGAAAATCCTTGTGCAAAATTTTGAGCTACGCCCTTTCAAGTCGTAATCGAATGAAAATCAATATAACGTCAATAAAAACACATTTATTATCAAAATGGTGAACGGTAGTCTGTTAGTATTGTCATTCTACATTTTAAAACGAATTTAAAAAAAAATCAGCGTAATTTGAACTTACGCCTTTTTGTGGTAGTAACTACAAAATTCGAGAAAAAAATGAATGCAATATCACATAAGAAACAAATGACACATACGCGTTTCATAATTATGTTTGATACACTATTATGTTGTTTCCGTTTTTAGGGTGTAACACCAAAAAGTGTAGAGCGCAAACAAGCGTAGGTCTTTGACAACTCAACATCATTGGTTTGTAAACAATGGTGTAACCGATAGCTACACTCGATTTTTTCCCGGTGTACGGCTTTGCAGTTCTGGTGTAGCTACACCGCAAAAACGAAAACGACATTAGATGATAATAAAAAGTTAATCATAGCAAGCATTGGTATTAATAAAATTGTTAAGAGGGTGTGTTTACAACGAATTCAGTTCGGCTGTTTTTTTTTAAAGTAAAAAATGGATAGTCATGAATCTAATCGGAAAAAAGTGTGCATTCTATGCCTGCTCAATAACAATAAAGTTAGACCTACTTCCACTGCTGTGAAAGAAGTCATTCGTCAATATCATTTGCCCGATATTGCCAATCGGCAGTGGTATTATCCGTCAACTATATGTTCATCGTGCAGAGTGAAGTGTAATACAAACAATGGTTCAAAGTAAGACATGCACCTGTACAAGTACAAATATGACTCTACACAGCTGTCCAAGTCTACTGGTACATGCAATTGTGAAACTTTCCGGGCTGCGAAAGTTGTAATTGGGAAAAATTTACCCGGTGTAGTTCCGCAGAAGGTGCAAAGCCAGAGCCGTCCCAGAAAGAAAGTTTCTGATGTGGCTAAAGTTGTTCGCATTTGTAACGTTTTGCCTGTCTGAAATTAAGCGGAGTAAAAAGCCTGGATATAACTCTTCTGAGCGAACAGAAAATTGTCTAAAATTCTGAAAGCTAAAAATTCTCCGTCAAAATCGGCAGAAGCTGCGGTGTCCTCTTCTCTAACTGAGGAAGCGTCATCATCCGGTATAGACATCAACTTATATGTTCTTTACATCAATAATAATAAGAATTTCATATGCTTAGGTGGCAATCAGATTCGTCTCTCTAATCGTCGAGGTAAGCCGTCTCTTAACCAAAAACATCACTCGCATCAGTCTCAAGCAATAAAGCCAAAATGTGCTCCGATGACCTTTTTAAGGTTCAAACGGAAAATTCATTAAGCATGCGGAAAACTCTAGATAAAGATTGTTAAATGAACTAGCTTTTTACACAATTGTTTACATGCGTCATGAAGGGTATTAAAAGGTCCGGAATAATGTTTGAACCTGGAACTAAAAAAATGCTTTTAGAGATGAATTCACAGTTAAGAGATCTTTTTAGTATGATTGAGCTTGGACAAGTTATTATTGGACATATGGTGGTGAAAATCTCAGCTGAATTGACTTACTTTTCAATTGGTTACAGCTGTTTAAAAAATACATTGTGCCTCTACCAAAAGTTATGTTTCATGGCGGCTACTGACCCATATATTCATATATCGATTTGTTTTAAAAACTCTGCAATTACGGTAATTTCAAAAGGGCGTAAGTAACAAATTTTATCCTCAAAGTTTCTCAAAAACCGATCCAGAAGTGAATAATGGTAATACGAACAGACTGGCGTTCATCATTTTGATGATAAATGTGTTTTTATTGATGTTATATTGATTTTCATTCGATTTTTTAGCTTTTACGACTTGAAAGGGCGTAACTTAAAATTTTGTACAAGGATTTTTTTTCAAATATAAGTCCAGACGTGTGGAATGGCATAAAAAACCAACTGGAATTTATCGTTATGATGATAAATGTGTTTTTTTATGATGTTATATTGATTTTTATTTTATTTTTTTCTTTTACGACTTAAAAAGGGCGTAACTCAAAATTTTGTCCAAGGATTTTTTTGAAAATTTGCCCAGAGGTATAAAAAAGCATAACAAACCAACTGGCGTTCACCGATTTGATGGTATATTATTTTTGATAATAACGCTAAATAGAACACCGTGCGATTATATGATCAAGGCACTAAGCTCTTCCAGCGATGATTTAGACAAACATTCATTATTAACATGTAAAGCAACGTCTATTATGTCTGATGATGTTGCTGATTTCCACAATTAGTTGGTTATTGTCGAGAAATTGTTATTAGATGAGCTAAGTGTCGTGTACATATATTCAAAATATACCTGTGTAAAGCTAATACACTGAAACCTTTATTTACGAACCAAGTCATTGAATGTTCGTCGAATACGTTTTTAATAACTTCGTTGCTTAGGTTTCCTAATTGTATCCCAATCTATGCTAGGGGAACGTCCATTAATTACGTCACGCAAAAAGTGACTTTTTATATCCCCCCCTTGTCACGTTTTTTGTATGGACCTTCAATTTTTTTTGTGTGGATCGTCACGTTTTCCCAAACCATTCGGATAGTGTCGGTTGAGGTGCGTCATCGTCGTCCCCTCACAAACTACAACCCTGTGTAGATCCCGAATAGATGCCCATTATCTTCGCAAGCCATCACGCCGAGAGCCGTGAGCGATAATATCAGGGAGATCATGAGAGCCATCGATGACGTCACCTACCTTACGATGGCAGTGGTGATTATGCCGATCGGAGACAACGGAGTAATGAGAGGTGAGGATGAGAGAGCCGGATCTCATTCTCATTATCTACGATATCCACGAACATCGATCGCCGGTGTGACGGTGATCAACATCATCATATCGCACCAGTTCCAACTCGACCCGTACTCTAATCGCCAGCACGTCGGTGAAGGGCTTCGCATTGCCCATGGTTTTTAAATTGTTCACAATAGTTTATGTTAGGATTAAGAATAAAATAAATGTTCAATGTGTAATTTGTGTTTGCTGTAAATATACTGTTTGTCCGCGAGTGTGTGTTGATAATTTAAAGGAGGAATGACCAACTAATTTTCTGGGAAGAAACACTCCTACAACCCATCAACCAACCAACCCGGTCGAGTGTTGAGGAGCCACACAGGATCGAAGGAATAAAGGATCGGTTCCGCAACAGTGTCCGATGTGTCTGTATCATAACTCACAATATCATTATATTTGATGAAATTGTTTTATTGATTTTACTTCTTAGATGATTTAAAAATTGCTTGTTGTTTTTTGTTGTTGTTGTTTGTTGTTTTCTCCATTTGTCTTTAACTCCCTTACACAGGAGCAATAATTATTAGGCCAGCACAAATAAAAGCGTTTTTCTGTTATAAAATCAACATCAAGCAGCAAATAGTGACCATGGCAACAGTAAATTAAAATGTAAATATGTTATTTTTGTATAATTTAACAAACTTTTTAGGATGCACTCAAATCAAGATTTTGCCGAAATTGCTGCTATCACTGAAAACAAACAAAACACGTGCATAAGCGTGAAACCACAGAACTCTACACTTTAACACTTTACAACATTTCTTACATTTCAGGATCCACAAAGGGAGATCATAAATAATAGATACCGAGTGATTACAGTAATTTTCATTTACATAAATACATACACTATTATATAAATATTTCATGGGAATGGGAGGGACCATCAGGGCACCCGATTGAAGCACTCTGGATGGGAAGAGTGGGAATGCCAACTCCCCATTGATAACAGTTTGTGAATAGAGGGCAGCTCTTCTCCCTCGCTCAGAGGCATCCTCATGTTAGATAGCTTGCTCTGCTGACCTGGTGTCCAATCTTGTTGTTGGAAGCCAGATTCTTTATATCCTGTGGATACGTATAAGTGATGTTGCCTATCGATCCACCCAACACCATTTTGGCCCTTCATACAATGGCATGATAAGGATAATCAGTGGTAATATTAAAGCTTGGTCAAGTCTAACATCGAGCTCATTGCTGTCGGACTTAGTTTCCGTGCTACAATGGGTGGTAGTACATATCATACATCATTCATCATACAATAAATTTATTCAAATTGTATTACTTAACTACTATTTCATTATAAAAAAAATCCTTATACGTAACAGATGGGTTAATAAGTCATTGTCCTGACACATAGATGGTGCCACCAGAATTAAATCCATATAATTTGTAGTTAGTACCAACCTTCAAAAGTTTCGTGTATATATTTTACTACTTTCAGGCCATTAGTTTGTAAGTTAAAGTGAAGAGTTTTTTTTATTATCGTACAAGTATGGGCCGAAGGGTATTGCAGAAACTTAGTCCATGCGTAGGGTTCATGGATATATGATTAAAAAACAGTGTTGCCAGTTTTCCTGGCAAACGTCAATTGAAGTTTTCCGATTTTCCCGAACACCACTTGCTTCAAAAATTCATAACTCAAACGGTTCATCTTAGAACAATTTTGTATTCTAAACTAAAATGATTTTTTTTTTCAAAAATTTGATGAAAGTATAATTATAAAAAAAAAACTAGCAAATAGCCCACAGCGAAGAAAATAATTGCTTGGAAAAGCCGGAAATTTTCTTTTTTCTGAGTCATGCTGTGGACTTACATGTCTCGTACTAATAACTCGACTTAGTACGAGACACTGAAGCAAGATAAGCAAAGGTTGATGGAATTAAATGAAAAAAAAACTAATGTTTCTTCTAACTTCTAGTTACAGGTATTCCACTAACAGCTCAAACCCTCTAGGAGACATTGTTCAACTTTTTACGTTGCGTTGGCTAGAAGCCACCAAGGAATTTTGGGGAGTAATTCCTGATGAAGATGAAACTGTATTTGTAAACAATTCAATCGACGATTTCTATCGATTAAGACGTAAATCTCGAATGATGAGAATTTGATGAGCAAATGTTTTTTAAAAGATTTGGCTCAGTTTGTTTGTGAACTTTTGCATCAATTTACGCGAAATCTTCAATGGAATTGTTTTTTTACAAAAACTGTTTCACCCTAATCAAAAATTACTCTGGTTGGCTGCGAGAAGCCGAGATCCTTAGTTTGACAGTTGCACCATGAGGAAGTGGCAGCGAATTCGTGATTTTTCCTACACTCCCTTAGGAATGTTCCGGTGGACCATGAAAGGGGTCATAGACCAAGAAAAGAAAGGACAATTATCCGCGAGGGTGGCCACAGGTCAGTTCAGATTCAGAAGGTTATCGCTGCCATAAAAAGGAAGATTCGGGCGTATCCATTCCGTTCAATCAGGAAAAGGGCGAAGGAACACAGGAACAGCAATACGGCACAGATGATCGTAATGGAAGATTGCGGGGTGAAGCCGAGGGCACGGAAAAAATATTTACATGATTTCAGTATAATTACGAGCGATGTAAGAAAATCTTGAACTTCCTCAATTCCGTTCCAAATTCCAGAACCTATATTAGTTCCCACCGGTGAAAAACGCAACCGACGAGCATAAAACGGGTACTAGGTGAGTCACGTTGGCCTTTGCTCAGTCAGGTTAGTTAAGTTAGCTCTTAGCACAATCGGTAAAGGCGCAGCTACAAGGCAACACCATGCTGGAGGTGGCTGGGTTCGATTCCCGGTCAAGTCTAGGAATTTTTCGTTGAGGAAAATTTGTCGACTGGGCCCAGGGCCAATTTTGGGTATAGGTATGTTAACCGACCCGTTGGGTATAAATAACTTACTCTTGGGTAGAGATTCACCAAAAGTGAGTTATTTATACTCAGCGAATCGGTGTCTGTACTAAGGAAGTGTATCGAAAGTAGTTATAAACTTCCAAATAATAAAATAGGCATGAAAACATGGTTAAAATTAACATTTTAGTTCCCCAACAGATTTAGTATAAAACTGCGGCCCCGGTAGCGTTCTTGAATCTTCTTTAACGTATGTTTCGTCATCCATCAAAATGCACTGGTCGACATTGTCCAAAATGCAGCTGTACAGCTTTCGAGCCTAGTTTTGGCACGAGACTTTTGTTCGGAGTTTGTTTGGGCACTTTCTGCTTTTTGTACGTCTTCAAGTCATTCCTGCGCTTGATTCGTTGAATCATTCCGATGCTGGTCCTGAACTTCTTGGCTAGATCGCGAGTAGAGGCAGATTTGTTCCGTTGAATATAATCCACAACTTTTTGGTCCAAATCAGGGTTGCTGGAGCCGGGTTTCCGGCCACTTCTTAGTAAATCCTTGAGGAGCACTCCTTACCAAACTTTTCGATGATGCGTTTTACACTTGCCGGGTGAACATTTACTCTTTTCGCAATCTGGTTGTAAGTAACACCCTTTTCGGTGCACCAAGTGTGCAGAATTTTCTTTTTAGTCTCAAATTCAATTCGCGACATTTTGAATACAACTTTATCAACGGAAATGAATGAACCGAATAATCATTTTTGACATGTAAACAAAGCAAATGGCGCTTACACGCTAAAAATATATACAGTAGTTTATGCGTAATAACGCATCGAATGTTTATAACTACTTTTCGATACACTCCTTATACTTCAAATTGGCTTCCCACACGGAACTGCTCGAATGGGTACTTTTTTTTCTTCCGTGTACTTACCACACAATCATACTATGTATGTATGTATGTAAAAAGCTACCATCCTAGCGTGGGCCTTGCACCACTGCGTGCGGTTCCACTTAACAGAGAAGGCTGTTATTGCCGTTCTAAATTCAACAAACTGCTGTATGAAGGCTAAACAGGGTTGGGCAGGCCCGTATGGCAGAACACCTACGCATGAAACCTGCGGGAATATTCAGAGAATCTCCTTCCAACTGTATGGTCCAATAAAACGAATAAGAAAAGTACGCAATTCTGCTGGGCTTGCCTCCACTAGATGGTTTGTTTAAGAAAGGCGTGCTCAAATACGACATTACTGGCTGTTGGAGTGGAATGTTACCAATCATAAATGATAGACACATACCCTCTTAGACTCCGGTTGGCCGTCCTCACACCATTGTCCAGACTGCAGCCTTCAATGATGCCCTGATGCACCCTTCCATCCCAGTATTTGAATGTTTTAAATCAATGAAATATATAATAAGTTCGTGCAATATATATCATGTATAGAAAATATAAGGAAGTAATATTCTGTCGAGTGTGTGATGATGATTTCAGATTGAACGCTGTGAATCCTCTCTGTTGGTTCTCTGTTGTTGTGCGCTGCATCTCAAAATCTAGAACAAATACTACATCAAACAGGATGCTCATAACACAATCAATCAAAACAACAAAAGACCTACAGCAGTTCGAATATCTGCAGCAATTCGGTTGAAGTCAGATCCAGCACCGATTTGCATAGAGGAAAAGTGTATGTTACCTAGAAATCCTGAAAGCCCTGAGTAATGAAAACAATGGTAGTGATATTGATAAAAAATGTAATCAATATATAATGTCATATAAAATAGTTAATAATATAAAGTTGTATGGAGCACATATATTATAGAAATATAATAACAATTCAATTTCCATATTGACCCACGTGTCCACCATGAACCCAAAACGTTATAGGACTGCATGTAGTGCAGAAAACAAACAAAAAAAATATTCAAAACTACTTGGCAAAACCCGGAAAAGTCCATTGATGATCTGTAATAATATAGCATTGAAAGAATAAAATTAACTTCCACTGTATCGCTCTGTTTCTTTTTATCGATTCACATTGGTATTAAAGAGCTTATAATTAATTAAATGGATTTACCTGCAACATCATAGTATCCTCTCATGACATATGCACTTGTTACACAATCATACTAATGCAAAAATGGTACCTGGTATCGGAAGCTCTCAATTAATAACTACACAGAAAAAAAGAAACATTGAATTTTCTGCACAGAAAGGGAATGCTAGATTTGCCAGAAAATAATGGGATATTTCATGTTAATTTAAGCCAGATAACGCCTAAATTCAGCTTGTTGTATGAAAGATTGCCAATATTGTTGTATGGCGCATGCAAAGTTGCAAACAATTTCGTTGTTTACGCCTCCTTTAGCTTGGATTTAAAAGAGGGGATATTTTACACGTTTGTTAAAATTAATTATTTTTTTCTGTGAAAATGTAATGCTGGAATCTTTTAACAACAACGCTTGTCATTTTGTCATGTACTGCAGAGCAAATAATAAGTCATTCATCATTGGCTGTGTACGGATATCACCAGTCGAGGGGAGTGCTTATTGGAATATAGCTCATCAAATAATATAGACATATGCAATAAGGAAAACGTACCTACATTTTTAAATGCTATTAGACAAGAAGTCTTACATCTGAGATTGTGCAATAGTGCAATTCATGAAATAATTGCAAATTGGGAAGTTTCTGAGGAAACGTCATTGTCAGATCCTAGACACATTGTGTTTGAATGGAGTGGGGAAATTCGGTTCACTACTTCGTTTAGAAGTCCTAGAAAAACTTACTGGGATCAATATACACAATCTTTGAATTCGGAGTTATTTACAGAAGGTGATAGCATTGATTCTATTCGAAAATTGAAATCATTTTCCGAAAGGAAAATTATAAGATTTTAAATCCTTTCACCACTAGTTGTCTTATCAAAGAACCGTCCTCTAACAGGGATGTTCCATGGTGGAACTCTAAATTGGAACGTCTGCGTAAAACGTCTCGTAGATTGTTTCATGAAGCGAAAAGATCCTCAGATTGGACCCCCTATAGGAGTGCACTTACTGAGTACAATAAAGAAATAAGAAAATCTAAAAGAAGATCCTGGGTTCTAACGTATGAAAACATAAGCAATACTCCGGAAGTCGCACAACTTCAGAGGGCTCTTGCAAAGGATCATATGGTTGAAACAGAAAACGCCACAAAATACTTGGCTGATCAAGTCTTTAAGCAAGCCAGAGTAGGAAATGCATTGAGATCTTTTCGGCCTTACACAAACCTGCAGGACCGGACGGAATATTTCCAGCATTGCTTCAAAACAGCAAAGCAGTGTTGATTACGTCGTTATTTGAGATTAGCAAGTTTTGGCAAGTTTTGACTCAACCATATTGCATCTTCATGGACACAATTAAAAGTTATCTTTATACTTAAAATAGGAAAACGAGATAAGGCGCTTCCTAAATCATACAGACCCATTAGTCTTTCATCAATCCTATTAAAGACTATGGAAAAGGTGTTGAATGATTATATCAATTAAAATTACATGAACAAGTATCCACTATCTGAGTTCCAGTTTTCTTACTAGTCTGGTAAGTCAACAGTTACGGCACTGCATAGTGTGGTTTCAAAGGTAGAAAAAGCTCTTTCGGTAAAAGAAATAGCACTTTGTTCTTTCTTAGATATTGAAGGAGATTTCGACAACGCTTCCTATTAGTCTATGGCTCGTGCCATGAAGAAAAGGAACTTTGACATGAACATAATTAATTGGGTTCATACCATGCTTGCAAAAAGAGAAATCACTTCAGAGCTCGGAAGTTCGAGTATTTCAGTATGGGCAACGAAAGGTTGTCCCCAAGGAGGAGTCCTCTCACCACTTATGTGGTCCTTAGTTGTAGACGAGCTTCTAAGAAGCTTAGAGGAAAAAAGGGTTTCGAGGTTTTAGGTTTTGCAGACGATATAGTCATTATAGTGAGGGGAAAATTTGACAACATCATTTCAGAAAGAATGTAATGGGCCCTAAAACTTACCAGTCTTGATGTATCAAGGAGGGCCTTAGCATTAATCCAGCAAAAGTAGTTATTGTACCTTTCACTAGAAAAAGGAAGTTTAGTCTATAAAAGTTACAGCTAGGAGGATTAAAGATCCGTCTTAGTGAACAGGTTAAATACTTAGGAGTGATACTGGATGCCAAACTGAACTGGAATGCTCATCTTGAGTGTGTGATCGGTGCGGCAACCAGTGCTTTCTGGATATGCTCAAAAACATTTGGCAGAAAATGGGGTCTAAGACCAAAAATGATAGTGTGGATTTATACATCCATAAGACGTCCAAAAGTAACGGCTACTGCACAGAAAAAGCTTACAAAACTTCATAATACACCATGAACGATGACGTTTATACGGAAAAATCCTGAAACGCGAACTAGTTCACGTAACATTCTCATTTTCGGGAACGCTTTTTTTCTGTGTAGTATATGACCAAGCATCCTGCTAGAGAAATGATTTTGCATGGTGATGGCGAACAAATGAACCCAGTGTCATTCCAGAAGTCTTCAAAGTAAACACGGAGGTCTACATCGGGATTTTAAGAAACTAAGTTTTTCCGTGGAGCAAAGAGTAGCACGGCCCGAAGTCAAATGTTGAATTTCAACAAGACACCTCGAACCGCACTCAGCAGTGGTTTCAGGAAAATTTGTCGTTCTTGGCGAAAGATATGTGGCTGCCAACAAGCCACGATCTTAATCCGCTGGATTACTCAGTATGGCGCGTCTTGAAGGCCAAGGTCTGTTCTAAACGCCACCCTAGTACAGCAAGCATTAACCCGTACCTGTAGAGAAATTGATCCAGACTACATCATTAGCGTGAGTAGGCCGTTATTGCAGCAAGTGGAATCGGTGATCAATCGATGATGAACATAGTTTAAGTTTCACAGAAACATTTCTCTTTAAAATAAATTAAAAAAATTAAACCCGCAATTTTTGATAATGCTCAATGGTGCAAACATTATCACGCATACGGTACATACAAATACATTTGTTCAGTTATACGCAATCACCGTACAATATTCCTATCACTCTCTGTAACAGTTCTTGAAGAGAGAGCCCACAATCTGTCGTTCTGGTCATTGTGGGATTGGTGCAAGATTTTTTGTTGAAAAGATAAATTCTTTCCCACCGTGCCGCGACAAAAGCAGACTTCTAGACAAAATAGTCAAAAGGTCGAAAGTAGCATTTGTAAACAATGACTTCTAGCGTATTTTTCTGTGATCTGCTTGCTCCTACAAACCAAATAGCACCAGACACAGATAGAGGGACCTTCCCGTCGGTAGTGGATGTTGATGTTAGCAACCTGCAATATCTAGGAAACTTACGTTTTAAGTCATTGTTTACAATTTTTGACGATTTTGTCTAGACTTGCTCTTTCGAGTCGTTTCTGCTTGGAAGGTTCCGAAACTCCGTGAACCTTACGTTTCTTGAAAGCTTGCAATCCGAGGTCATTTTGCAGTATATTGTGCATTGATGATCTTGAAACATTCAGATTTGCGGCCATTTTATGTACAGAGCACTGTGATTTTCGTCTAATCCCGTTCCCTGACCACTTTAACAACTCGTACAGTCCGCACCGTACGACTACGACCCGATCTCTTCCGGTCATCCAAAGAGCACCTTCCTATGATTCGGTACACCAAATTCCACTTAACTCCGAGATATCTCAAATTTCTGAATAAAGAGCTCGGGCGCTCACCTTTCAAAAACTTTTTTATCGTCACAGCACAGAACTCCTTCATCGCTGGTAAAACATAAACACCGAATGAAAACAATCGGACATACCCTAAAAGCGTTTGTATAAACATAGTGCAAAACTACACCAAGTCATTCGTGAAGTATGTTGAGTAGTTGCACGACATCAATGCATGGAAAAAGTGTATGAGAATATATTGGACATCTCACTGTAGGCGCTGTCAATCTAAGAGTTAACTTGTGAAGAAGTGAAGAAATAGTTTCATACTCTTTCTGCTATTCATATTCATGACTGTATTTCAACCTTGCATCCATTCAAAACAGTATTATTTTAAAACTCCCATTCAATCGCTATTCTTAAAACTGGCCCAAATTGGGACGAAACTTTCCAACTCAAGTCAATTCCTTTTTTCCAACGACAAACAAACTAATAAATTTCATTCCGTACTTTGCAGAAACAACTACCAGTCCCTAGGTCACTAGCGGCAGTCGGAAACTTTTAAAAGCAATTTCCATCTCCAGAAGACACTCTTTGCATTTTGTTTGAACGGAAGCTCCTTTTTGTTTGAATAGCATAAATCTCGGAAGAAACTATCAACAGCAGCAGTTCGATAGGATGGCGATGATGAACAAACGGCTTGAGCCCCGACAGAGCAAGAGTGCTCAAGTTTGTATTTGGGAAATCAAAACACACAGCCTGAAGTCAGAGGCTGGAAAAATCCACAGCCATTCCGGTTCGATGGCTGCCGGTTGTTGGGTCTTGAGAAGTTTTCAGGATTTTCCTGCATTTGCAAAGCCAAACAAGTTATCATCATTATTCTGGATAAGTTTATCAATCTTCGGTGGCCTTAATATGTTGCAAAACACAATAAAGTTCCAGCAGTGCCATATGCACTCTTGGCAAAAACAGACATTCTCTCGATGTGCAATAAAGGTAAATCATCAGCAAGAAACCATTTATTTGGCTTAGGATGCAAAACAGTCGCCCACAAACTCCCGGGAGGTGTCGTTTCGCAAGATGCGTTCCTTGCCCGGCACAAAAACTAGAAACACGAGCACTTCTCGATGTAGGTTGGCTTCCCTTCGGCTCCAAGCAGCATCTCGAAAATCGGACCCGATAGAGGTACTGACTTTCATTTGCAAACTATGAAGTGGAAAAGTGAAAAGCAATGCGATATGGAGGCGAACTTTCTCTGCCCGGTAACTATCATCAAACAAAAGTACATCATTGAAGGAGTCTGTCTGGCTGCCGTGCCGAGCAGGAAGGTTGCTGTCGGAAGGCAGTTATTAATACAACTTCCTGTGTATTACTTTGGTTTGTTGATTGTCGGAGATTGCAATCAGCTTATGATGGGGGAAAAAAGGTATGGACTTTATTAGGCTTGGTTGTTTCTTCCTTTTCATCGGAAATCATAGGAGAGAAATAAATCAAGTTCATCCTATAGATTTGTTGGGTTTTTCTTGAGAAGGAAATGGTTAATTGATTAAGATTTCTTGCAGTTTTTCTAATATTAGAAAAATCTTTCATTGAAAAGTATTTGAAATTTTTTGTCATCATACAATATTCATACTCACAGCTCTCATTGGCGTGGCTAACTCTCAGTTCTGCACTCAATTTTAGTTGCAACTCCGACACTCTTTTTATCTTTCATATTAGGCACCTCCTTTCACACTACCTCAAATGTCGAACATTTGAAGATCTCATTTCCTCCACATCTATGCACTCCACGTAGAGGGGTGACGTCCCAAGTAACAATTCAAACGCAAATTGGTTTTATTCATGTTTTATGGTAGTTTTATCAAAGCATTATGGAGTTCGTTTGGTTTTAACAGGGTAATTTCTAAGTTAAGCTGGTTTTAATTCATAAACAGTTCTTAAGAGTGAATAAAGAACATTTGAAGAAACCTCCATAAAACTACATCATTTATAAAGTGTAATCCACTTAATAAGTAATTTTATAAGATCCTTGATCCCCCTTTCAAGACATCGTTTCGCAACTTTCATAAAACCTGAAGATGAATGTATCTTGGAAATGCTACCATAAAACGCTCTTAGAACCATTTGATTTTTAAATAAGAGCACATACTCTTGAGAAAGAACTTTTTGTGAAAAATAAACAAACTGTCACAATGGACGCCCATAGATGGATGAACTTAAAAACTAGTGGATCGTTCTAGCGTAAATTTAATAAAAACCTACGATAGTAAAATGTTATTTTATTGTTAAAGTCATATTTCATATTCGAACACAGTTTCAGTGTGGCTAATGTAATTCCAGTTTACAGAGAAAGTTTCTACTTGTATAGACTGTTCCGAAAAATATGAACACATTTTCTTCTCAAATAAAAAGACCAATCTGTGGTTTTTGGATTATTTTATTGTCAAATATAGTGGATAATAATGTTTTCTTACCATTTTTATTTCAATTTGCTTGATTTTCAGCTGGGTAGACGATTTCTATAAGTTTTTTCTGAATACTACTCTTAAGTTTCTGTACAGTGCTTTATCCTACCACTTTCACCACTTTTGGTCAATCTTTCCCTAAATTTTTCAACACCAACCGCTGGTTTCATGTGTTTTCTAAACTTCGGCTTCGTCAATGCCCAGAAACTTTCGATAGCGCGAATCTCTGGGCAGTTTGGTGGATCCATCTCCTTTGGTAAAAAATACGACATTGTTCCAAATTGTACCACTCTAGTGCATATTTAGAGTAATGACAGGAAGCAAGATCAGGCCAAAAGATTGTAGGCTTTCCATGCTGTGCGATCAAGGTTAGCGACCTTTTTGCAGAAACTCCTTCGCGCAGATTTGACCATTCATTGTGGCTGTCGTAATGAATGGACGAGATATTTTTTTCACATCAGCATATGGCCTGCCACACCATAACCTTCTGGCCGGATTTTTCGGTGTTAATTGCTTCCACTGATCCAGAAACATCCTTTTCCTTCGGCGAGGTATAAAACTGTGGTCCCGGCAGAATTACAAGATCGAGGTTTATGTAGGTTTCATGGTCCATTATAGCACAGCCCAAATTTTTGGTCAACACTTTCTCGTACAGCTTTTGAGCCCTCGGTTTCACAGATTCACCATGTTTGGTGCTTTGTTTTGGCTGCTCTTGTTTCCAACGAGTTTTCAGACCCATTCTCTCATTGGCTCGCATAATGTTAGTCGCGCGTTAGTACTTAGCTTCTTCGTTACACGCCGGAATGATGCTGAAGGATGACGCTTGAAATAACCCCTTACCTTTCTGTCGATTGCAGGGTAAGCGGAACCGAGTTTTCTACCCCGTCTCGGGAAATCTACGAAAGATCACTGTAGTTGATACTTCCGTAATTCGGTTTGAACTGTTCCGACGCTCACACCTTCTTCCTTAGCCAGTTTTCTGATCGAAAGACCACTGGCGGTGCACCGTTTGTGCACAATTCGTTTTCTTTGCTCAGGAGAAAGAGCTCGCGTTTTCAAACTTCCTTGCGTAAAATTGAAATCATTAGTTAAATTTGGATGTAAACAGCAGGACGCAGTCAAAACTGGGTTGAATACTGCACGCATCTCGGATTGGCGGTTAATCAGTAGTTTGTTTATAATTATCGGAGCAGTCTATAATCATCAGAAAAGAACAAGAGAAAATTTCCGCAACTGAAAACCGCTTATTCTTGCGCTGATAACCGAGTTTTCGTGCACTTTTCATATTCTCCAACGCATCGGAAAGGTCAGATGAGGCGGCAAGAAAAACATCGCTTTGTGAGACTACCCCAGAAAGTATGGATGCAGTCAGAGACCGCTGCCATTTCACAATAATTGAACTTGTTTTTCGGTTTGATTGTTTCCAATATTTTTTTTTTCAAAATGCGTGGACTTTCAGTGGAAGATCAACAAAATATTGTGCATAACTAGTTTACAGAATCCAGAATGTAGCTGTAGAAGTTGGCACAAGTGAAAGCAGTTAGCAGAAAGCCGTCCGAAGAGCGATCAGGAAGTTTAGTTAAAAAATGTATATGAGTCAGTGACGCAGCCAAAACTGGGTTGAATACTGCACGCATCTAGGATTGGCGGTTAATCAGTAGTGTGTTTATAATTATCGGAACAGTCTATAAACATCGGAAAAGAACAAGAGAAAATTGCCGCAACTGAAAACCACTTATTCTTGCGCTGCCAACCAAATTTTTCGTGCACTTTTCAAATTCTAAAACACATCGCAAAGGCTGGATGGGCGGCACGATAAAACATTGCTTTTAAAGACTACCTCAGGAACCGCTGCCATTTCACAATAATTCATAACTAGTCCTTCGGTTTATTTGTTTCCAATAGTTTGTTTTAAAATTCATGGACTTTCAGCGAAACAACATCGAAATATTGTGTACAAATTGTATACATAACCCTAAATATCACTGAGGAAGTTGACATAAACGAAAAGAGTAAGCGACAAAACCGTCTGAATAGCGATCAGGAAATTCAGTGTCTATAACATGTCCATATAAGGATCAGTGTATCACTTACTTTCATAAGCAATGAAAAGTATTTCAGTGTAAGTGTTGTAAATTGTTTTGAAAATCGCAGATGTCAAAATCAAGGGCGATTAACAAGTCAACTCATAATGCTTCTATGACCACTCGTTTCTTGATACTTATTAGAGCTTCAGTTGCCAGGGCAGCTTTGTTAATATCGCATCAAACATCAAGAAGTCATTTTCAATTCAATCAAAATGATTATTTTGTATAGTGTCAATCGCAGAGTCTTACTACCCTCTATTATCATAATTCCAACTTGTAGTTATTGTAGCGAAATGATTTTAGCCTACAGAAATTACACATCATTTTTTACACCAAAAGAAGCAAATATAGTTTCTTCATTTGATACTCAAAACCCTTTCCATCTGTATGTAAAATAGCAAGGGCGAAAATGAACATCCATCGACGAATGAACAAAACCGAATAATGACTTCGAAACTCAGCGGTTGCTCTGATCAAGAGAATACTGTCATTTCAAAATTCAAATTCATGAAGATAGTTGGTATGTCCGTTAAAGCTATCTTTATTTTCAATTCATTGGAGAGCAGATGAATTTATTTTTACCGGCACTGATAAGGATAAACCAAAATTGTATTGGAGCAGTCAGTCAGTCAGTCAGTCAGTCAGTCAGTCAATCGGTCAGAGTGTGAGAAGGTGCCAACCAAGATCACCACTTCAGAATAGCGAGTTCCAGCAGTAGAAAGCCTGTAGCATTTCAAGCTTATTGCTGTCACAATACGCTTATTTTTGCTCTCAACATTAAGTGTTCTAAATGCACTTCCACAGGTATTATTCAAGAGCTTTCGTTGCAGGTACCATTTTTGCCTTAATACCATTGTGTGGCAAGTCCAATCATACCCTATGCGCAGGAGTCGAGATATTTTTCTTAACTTAAACTTCATACACCAGATCCGGAATCGAACCCAGCCACCTCCAGCATGGTGTTGTTTTGTAGCCGCGCCTTTGCCGACTGAGCTAAGGGAGGAACTAGAAAAGAACTTCAAAGGTTGGGTATGAGCTCCTTACCTTCGTGTTCACAGTCCTTCAACAAAACGCTTTAACAAAGATTCAGAGACCGAAATTTTCGCCTACTTGAGAAGAGAAACGTCCTTTTTCACCCGCTTGGAGAAACAGATGAGAATGTGAGAAGCGAGAGACTTTTATACGCTCACAGCAGTTTTCGCGAGAAAAGCAAGGGCGATTTATAATTTTCGGAGAGCATGAGTAGCTGATAAATCGTTTCTTTTTCAGTGAATCCTAGATGCCGATAATTATTTTTTGACACCTGAAAATGCACCCGTGATCATGTTTGTTTTATTCTGACATTATAATTCTATGATGATGATCCATGGCGGTACCAGTGGGCACCGATTTGGCCTTATTTTCGGTTTTTGCTCCTCGTATACGATCTAAGCATATTTTCAGTGAAAAATACGACCTGAGAAAATATGCTCGTTGAATTGTGGAAAGCGATATTTTCGCATATGCAAGAGAGGGGATAATGAATTATCGGCGAAAAAGGAGAGATGAAAATGTGAACGGTTCGCTACTCATCGACAACCTACTTGAGAGAGAGCATGGTTTTCACCCAGCTGAGTGAGAATTTCGATCTCTGCAAAGATTAAACACTGAAAGGTATAACATGGTGCCGCCCCAAGCCCCAAAAGAAGGTCTAGGACCTTAACGAGTTCGTAGACGAAAAAATGACATCCACACCAAGTTCATGGACCTATTAATACGTCTTTTCTGCTGCCGAACGTGAGAACAAAGCGCTGAGGGTGAGAGCTGAAACTGCCGGAAAGGCACTGATTGAGGCCACGCAGAAGACTGCAGCTGAAGCACAACCTACTCCAAAACCAACCTTCAAATCCTGGTTCGGATAAACGTATTGGAGAATCGCCAGGGGAAGAAGAGGAGCTGAAGAAACACTAGCCTGATGAACGTGAAAGCAGTGAAAGTAGTGGACGACCGAAAAATAGAATGGTGGCGGATGAACCAGGTATGGCAGCAAACCAGGTTAGGAGTCGATATGGATGTTTTGAGATTGCCAAAATCAACGAAACCTTCATATGCAGTTGCTACGCTGGAGCAGTTTAACAAGATGCTTGATGGATAAACTGAGGATCTAACTGGAAGAAGACCAGTCATCACCAGAAGAAACTTCAAAGCTTAGGGCAGAGAGTGTGGAAGCAGATGTACAAACACTAGAGAGTACAGCCTACTGGAAGCTCTCGCAAAGCTGGAAGGTAGGTTGGCGAACGAAGGTACTGTCTGCAATTTTCGCAAAAAAAACGGTCGAGAATCCATTGTCGACGTCACCTTCCATAGTGACCATCAGACGACACAGCATCGACATACGAAACCATGAGTCAACGCAGACAACGGAAACGAGCAAACGGCTCGAAGCACTTGCTTGTTGTAGGAAAATGCTGACAGCAGGCAGATGAGGGGTGATTCAAAAATGACGTCCATCAAATTTCAGGTTTTTTGACCCCTCCCCCTCTGTCACACTTTGTCACAAATATTATTACCCCCCCCCTTGGACGTCTCACTTCTGAAAAAAGAATATATGCATATTGGTTTTGTCAATTTCAATAATAACGTGAATTTAGTTCAAATTGAATCATTTACATAATTACATGTGTAAAGTTCTTCTGTCCACGGATAAGTGAAGTGTGTTTTGATGGGAATAACTGGCAGAGATAAATCAAGGTATTCGTAACAGATGGACAAAACTTATCGTATGACATGTTTTCTTCTGCAAAAAACGTAGTTTTTTAAATATATTTTTTAAACTGCACTCATTTGAGAAACATATCAGTTTTGGATTTGAAATAATCTTAAATGAAACGTTTAATGATTCTTAAAAAAGTTTAATTAAAAACTTTAATGATTCTAATTCAGAAATGCCTATTCAATTAATAATTTCATAGTTTATTTTTATTACTCTCGATAAATATAAAAGGTGCGATAGTTTTTGAAGATCCAAAAACAATGCTTTATTAAAATATGCTGATTCGTAGCTTTCTCTCAAGATCACATCGGTATGAGTGGTTTACATTAACATCTTTACAACCATCGAACCAACTAGATTACAATGGATAAAATTTAATAAATTGGGAGTTTTAGTTGAGTTTATTACATTTTTAGTTTTTCCAATAATACTTACTTTAAAAACTTTAACTCATGAACCACGTTTTAAAATGCACTTACACATCTATGAGATAACCCCGGGTCTAATGTGGAAACCGTTTTTTCCTCACTTTTGTGCATAAGTAACAGATTTTTGAGCAAAAGTTACCCCATAATCGGGCAAAATCTGGTTCGAACACCAGTGACTGATCGCAGTTCAGCTCAGGTGAATAATTTATGTTTGCAGTGCAAACTTTGTAAAACATAAATTGAGTTGTAAAACGTGCTTGAGATTTTCTAATCAACAGAATAAAATGGTCTGGAAAGATATTTTACACAATATTATTTCACGGTTAAGGAAAAATTGTTCGGAACAACCAGAAAAACACCGTTTGTATGTCGAAAAAATTCAAACCAACTTTTGTGCGATTGAAAATTTTGATATATCAATATTGGATGTTTATCCATTCTCGAGATATGGAAAATTATATGGAAATATACATAATTTTTCTTGTAGCGCAAAACATCATGACTCGTAAAAAAATTCTGAAAAATCATGCAAAGTCCGAAAAAGAATATGATCAGAAAGTGGAAAAGAAATGGAATCATGAACATTCCAACAGAAATAATTGTTTTTGATTGCAAAATTTGATTTTAAAAACCATACAAATTTGAAAGCGGTGAGTTTTTTGTTTTTGAAATACATCGAGGATTTTCGAGATCTACCTTGAACAGTCTGGGAAATTCCACTGAAATTCTTATACCGGAGATCAAGAAATGATCCCACATTGACATAGGTTTCAAGAAATCAATATTTCAATTTTGTGGGCAATTTTCTGTATAGACGATGTTATTTTTCGATTTTCTTGAGCCCTAGAAACTTTTGTGTAAAAATTTGCCATTGCATAATTTTTCAGCTTGCTGAGATAATTTAAAGCACTTTCCACCACAAAAATGTTTTCCTAAGACGATCAGTTCTCGAATTAGTTCTTTATATCACAATTTGCAAAATTGTAAAAAAATTCATAAAATTTTTCATACCTCAAAAAAGAGAATACCCTTTTTGAAATTTCCATACTGGATTGGAATCAATATTCCCGACCGTTTCTCCCAACGTTGAAATGTGTGAAACACAGATCATACTTTTTATTGCCAAGAAAATTTCAAGCACTTTTCGATTCCTTAATTATACACTTTTTTAAAGTAGCAGGTTCTTCCTGACCGCACTCTTCCCCATCCTAAGGCACTGTCCCATATTCTAGAAAATCAAGATTTCAAGATTTATGATACTTTTTGGTAACTTTAAAAATAGAATATGCCAAATGAAAAGTTTGTTCGCGTTCGTATTTATTTTTAACAATGCTGTTGTCGCTATAAAAGATGTTTATGTTACTCCAAATTCTTTACGTCACCTCTCTGCCCAGCAACTAACGACTGTTCCAGAAAGTATAGGCACACCTTATTTTAACGGTCATTTTGAATATAATGAAATATTTCAACATGTTTTGGTTGCGTCCTTTTGTTTGCACATTTCTGAATGACATAGCATAAAAAAAGTGCTCAGTTTTGTGTTATCTATCAAAATGCGCGGTCTCCGGAACAACGAAAAAGCATCGTGCACAAATGGTGCACTGTGAGCAGACTCTCCTTGAGAAAATTGGCCAAGGAAGAGGGTGTAAGCGTGGAAGCGGTACGATCTGCGATTCTAAAATATAGAGGTGCGCCGAAGAGTGGTCGAAAACCGGTCCTATTAGTTCGGATATCGATAAAAAGATCAGGGATGCCTACAAGCGAAAACAAGCGACTTCTGTTCGGGATGTTGCGAAAAAACTAGGGACCCCGTCGAGAAACGCCATGTGTGCCAAAGAAAGATTTGAGCTAAACCATACTGGAAGCAGAAAAAACCCAAAAATAGGCCGCGTCCGTGAACCGCATACTCTACGATTCGTTATTGTGTAGAAATTCTGGGGGTATAATAATGGACGATGAAATCTATGTGAAACTAGATTACAAAACGGTTCCCGGACCTCAATTTTATACTGTAAGCGAAGACAAAAGACATCCCCGAAACGGAGAAGGCAATTTTTACCGAAAAATTTTGTAAGAAGGTTATAGTTTGGCATGCAATATGGGAGTGTGGTAAAACATCTAGTCCGTACATCACAACGGAGACGATGAACACTCAGAAATACGTTAAGGGAAGTCTCCAGAAGCGATTATTGCCGATGATCAGGCAGCTTGTAGGTCAAGTTATTACGCAAAGGACACTTTAGAATGGTACAAAAGTCAAAATATATGTTTCGTGCTGAAGGATATGAATCCACCGAATTGCCCGGAGGCACGGCCAATCGAGACTTTAACCAAAGCAATGCTTCGAAAATTTATAAAACCAGCGGATGACATCCAAAAATTTAAAAAGATTGGCCAAAAGTGGTCGAAATGGTAGAAGTACCACTGTGCAGAAGCTAATGGGTCATGTTCGAGGAAAAGTTAGAGTCTTGGCTTTGATTAAATATTTTGATTAAACGAGAGTAAAATATCATATAAAACACAAATGAAATTATTAAAACTAAAAAAAAACATGACTTGTTTCTTATTTTGACAGTTTGCTTATACCTTCTGGAACAGTCTATATGCTTGGTTGCTCTCTATCGGAGGTCGTCCTTTATCAGGCCGCATCTTGAGACGCTTCGATAAATTCGAGAATTCCTTCGAAACCGTGACGAATAATTTTATCCGTATTTTTCTTAAAAGTATGAAGAAAACGCTAGATTTGTATAAAAAAGATCTTGAATTCAATAATAAATAACTGAAATACAGGCAATTGTTTTTGTTCCAATTCTATCTGAAGCAAGCTTCAGGGAACTTTTTGTCCGAATCCGGAGGAGCATGTGAAGAACTGAAAGGCTGGAGTTCCTTCATCCTTCAAAGTTCTTCACAATAGGATTCGTTTTTATATCTCGCCAGTATTCACTCACCACGGTTGGCTTGTTAATTGCGCAGCGGGTATGCACGACAAAATGCATCGACCAGCGTTTGAATCAAATCAAAAATTCAACGCAACCAAAAATGAACACAATAGGATTTTCAACAAAATCAAACTTCAACGAAGCACAGCTCGTACGGTTTGTGAACGATAAGAACGACGAAAAGAACATGTATGACAACAGTAAATATTTTTTGCACTCACACAACTAAGTAAAATGTGTATTTTCATTTACCGTACACTCAAACTTTTCGACGCCTTTGTTTTCGTATTAACGCTGATAAATTTAGATTACCAAATGCAAAATTGTTGGATGTCACATTTTTATAACCCCCCCCCCCTGTCACATATTGTCACAAATTTGATACCCCCTCCCCCTCAAAGAGTGGACGTCATTTTTGAATCACCCCGAGTTGAAAGCAATGTTGACGACTGCATGTGACACAACCATGGAATCAAGTTGCAATCGGCACCCAGTAGCGAGGCATCAGCAATCTTCGTGCTAGTTGTTTCAAAACGAGAAGACGCGTTCAGAGAGCGTGAAAAAGGAAGCAAAATGCAGCGTAGAGTGGTGTTTCGAGTGGACACGGCTGCAACAAAACACGAAATAAAGCAGAACAAGTCTAACTGTTCTAGAGAGATTTGCCGAGATGCTGATTCCAATCTCTGGGGAGGACGTTTACCGTGTAGTCATGGCGAAGCTTAAAGGTTCAACGATGTAAGCTGCAAGGTACCCATCCAAACACCCCGATACACGACCCAACGACGAGGCCTCCCACGCTGTACAACGAAGCAAAAGTAGACAACATCGACGATATGCAAGTCACCAACTAAGAACTCGTGGTCGTGGCGCAAGAATTGCAACCATGTGATTAATGTTCATAATAGGCATTCGAGTTTTCATCGGTAGTGACTAAACCCTTAGAGGAGGACAATGATTTTGAAGACTACGGCAACAACGAGGAGTTGACGACATCTCTAGATCAGAGAGGGGTAATTAGATTAAATAATTTTCCACCCAAAACACAATTAAGTACAGAAATGATAGTTAAAATTCCAGAAGTTCCCAATTCCTCTATTTCTCAATAATGATGGAATTTTTCCATTATGGAGAAATGAAGCTTTTCACAAAACAATTGAGTTTTCTTTATTTGTCCACGAATACAAAAGTCCCAACGACTACGAATATGAAGAAGTCTTCCAATATCATTTAGCAAATTGTGATATCATAAGATACAAACTTAGCAGAATGGATTGACAAACCATTTTCAAGAACGAAGCAAACATAGAGACTTTTGTTAAGATTTTTTTATAAATTGTTGTTTGAAATAATTATTAAACAGGTAGGTATCACTCAAAAAAATAAGACGACAAAGAAAAACACCCAAGTTCGGAATAATATACAAATGAAAAAATAAAAAAACGGAAGCAAAAAGCACGGAAAATGTGCATAAGAGAAAGTAACAGCGATAACCTGGCAAACTACTTGAGTATTTGCGATGAGCTTAATCTAACCATTTATAATCCACTTTATGAGCACAATTCAGAAACTGAACTTGAAAGTAAATCTTGCTTTAAAAACTACCAGGTACAGCCCAATTGGGTGTTCGGAATGATGACGTAGGACTACGCAGCTACATGTTACCCATTCGGATTGTACAATGCAAACTTTTTTGAATTTACACATTTTGGTGTGTTCAGAATAAATTGATGCTCAATAACATAGAAATGGCTGAAACAAGTAGGATGAATATATGTTTTTAGATGTACTAGATCGTGTAAACTATCCTGGAATTTAGAACCTAAGATCTACAGTTGTAGCAGTAGTTGTACCCGCTTTTCAATGTTATGGTATTTATTCAAACATATTCAATGAATGCCCTGGAAGACTAACATACATTATGAGATAATCTTGGAATATTTATGCCAAAAAAAACTAAATTTACTTTGTATAGCCCATGAAGCTACTATTACCTCACCTATTACTATTACCTATTGTAGACCTTATATTTTGAATGACCTAAAACTAACAAGAACATGTCATGATGCCCGTGGACACTTCAGAATATTCATTGAAATTGTTTGAATAGTTATCGTAGCTTAGTATAGCCAAAGAAGCTACGGTTACTAGTGTAGTATCTTAAGTAATGAACTCAAGTCAGTTTGTTCGGAATAGCGAGGTTACCCTGTACCGCCGTGCATAGCGACAACCCTGTGGAAGATACAAAGGGTAACGACAACGGTTATAAGTGACACATGTCAGGTTCAGTTCACTCTCTACTGCATAGGGTAGAAGAAAGCATTCAACTGTCGTTGGTAGAAAACAACGCACACTTCCAATCCCTTCGGTCAGTGATATTCCGCATCGTTCCCATCACACTCTACTTCGGCGAAATAGCCGTAGAAACATCAGCCATTCTTGACGAAGGCGCTTCTGCAACATTGGTGGAGGATTCTATTGCTGAACTCCTGGGTGCCTGCGGTGTTCCGGAACCATTGGTGGTAGTCTGGACAGCAAATATGAAGCGGCACGAAGAGACGTCGCGAAAAATCGATTTTCAAATCGCCGCCAGAGGGACGAACAAACGGTACAAGCTGAAAGAAGCACGTACGGTGAAAGAACTTGTCTTGCCGAAACAAGACATTCACTTCAAGGAGATGATAAATCGATATGACCACCTCAAAGGTATACCAATATCCGATTGTACTTCGGAAGTTCCCCGAATCTTAATCGGCCTTGACAATCTACATCTGTTCGCTCCACTTGAATCTAAGGTGGGCAAGTCCGGTGAACCAATAGCTGTACGTTCGCTTCTAGGGTGGTCTACCCGAGCATCAGAGGACCTCATCGAAGGCATACGTACATCATCACTCCGTGCAGCCGATTAGCAATCAAGAGCTGCACGACTTGTTGAGAACGCAGTACACTATGGAAGAAACGTGTACGCAAACCGAAGTACTCCCAGAAACAGAATCCATCGTGCGCGCCCGCAGCATCCTTGAAAAGACGACTAAACGTGTAGCGGACCGCTTTGAAACGGGGCTTATATGGAAAAGCGATGACGTCACGTTTCCGGATAGCTACCGAATGGCTCTGAAGCGGATGATCGCATTGGAACGAAGGCTATCGAAGGACCAGCGACTTCAAACAGCTGTTCACGAACAGATAGAAGCGTATCAACAAAAGGGGTATGCGCACAAGGCGACTGAAGCTGAGTTGCGCAATTCCGATCCGTTGAAAGTGTGGTACCTTCCACTGAGCGTGGTCCTGAATCCCAAGAAACCAAACAAAGTGCGCCTGGTGTGGGACGCAGCGGCGTCCGTGAATGGAGTCTCCCTAAACTCAAACCTACTGAAAGGGCCCGATCTCCTTACGTCACTTCCGGCGGTTTTCAGTAAATTCCGAGAACGACCGGTAGCAATCGGTGGCGACATACGCGAAATGTACCACCAATTGCTCATAAGGGAAGCTGATAAGCAGGCGCAACGGTTCTTATTTCGTTACGACCCCACGAAACCATTAGAGGTTTATGTTATGGACGTGGCCACCTTCGGCGCCACGTGTTCACCGTGCTCAGCGCAATACGTTAAAAACCGTAACGCTCAGGAGCACGCTGCACAGTTTCCTGGCACCGCGGAGGCAATCATCGACCGAACGTACGTAGACGACTACTTCGACAGTCTGGACACAGAAGAGGATGCATTACGTAGAGCTAAGGAGGTACGGTTCGTCAACGCCAAAGCGGGGTTCGAGGTCAGAAATTGGTCGTCGAATTCGCCGTTTGTACTTCAAGGTCTAGGCGAAGAAAAATCTACCGAATCGGTGCATTTCCACCTCGATAAGAACACCGAAAACGAACGAGTGCTGGGTGTAACCTGGAATCCTCACCAAGACGTCTTGTCATTCGCCGTCCCATCAAGAACAGAAGTTTCGCTGAACCAGTCAACAAAGCCGACTAAAAGGGCAGTCTTGAGTTCGGTCATGACACTTTTTGACCCGTTGGGTCTGTTGGCTCCTTACACGGCGTTGGGGAAAATGCTAGTACAGGACCTCTGGCGTACCGGCTGCGACTGGGACGCCGAAATCGACGACGAGTCGCACAAAAAATGGACATCGTGGATTAGTGCGTTGCCTGAAATAGCCGGCTTAAAGATCCCACGTTGCTACTTTGGTAACGTGCAGTCTAAGTACTTTGGACCGGTGCAGCTGCACATATTTACCGACGCTGGAGAAAATGCCTTTGGATGCGCCGGTTTCCTGCGTATAGAAGGCGATGGAGGGGTTAAGTGTTCACTTGTGATGGCGCGCTCAAAAGTGGCACCTTTGAAGCAGCTCACAATCCCGCGCCTGGAATTGCAAGCAGCTGTACTGGGTGCGCGAATGGCGCACACGATCAAGAAAAGTCACTCGCTTGAAATCCAGCAAACTTTCTTCTGGACGGACTCTCGAACCGTCCTGTCCTGGATAACGTCCGATCAAAAGCGCTACAAACAGTTTGTCAGCTTCAGGATCGGAGAAATACTAAGCTTGACGAAGCTTGCGGAGTGGAGATGGGTATCCTCGAAGATGAATGTTGCGGACTGCCTAACAAAATGGAGAAGCGATTCCGGATTGTCTTCGGAGTGGTTCAGCGGACCGAGTTTTCTCCATGAAACCCCGGACAACTGGCCACAACAACAACTTCCTGCTGCAAACACCAAGTCCGAACTGCGAGCCATGCATTTATTCCACGACGTGGCGCTCCCAGGAAAGCTGCTTGACGCGGGCCGATTTTCTAAATGGAATATTCTTGTGAGATCGGTGGCGACCGTGCTTCGTTTTATTTCAAATTGTCGACGGAAGGCACGTGGAGAGCCGATCGAAACCCTCAAGTCAACGGCAAATAAACGCAAGCTAGTAATCGCAGCTGTTCCGTCGGTTACGGTGCCGCTGAAGCAAGATGAGTACCAACGAGCCGAAAACATCCTGTTCAGGTCTGCGCAGAACGATGCTTATGGAGACGAGATCAAGATTATTACGAAGAACCAGGAATTAGAACCATCGCGATGGATTCCCCTGGAGAAGAGCAGCCCGTTGTATAAGCTGACGCCACTTTTGGATGACGAACAAGTTCTCCGAATGGAAGGACGTTGCGATAAGGCTGAACTTCTGCCGTTCGATATGCGGTTTCCGATCATATTACCCAAGAACAGTAATGTGACTGAACTTCTAGTGCGACATTACCACGAATATTTCGGACATGCGTTCAGAGACACGGTGAAAAACGAGATCAAGCAACGATTCCTCGTCTGCAGTCTGAGCTCGGTGGTAGCGAAAGTCGAACGAAGCTGCACTTGGTGCAAGGTGCACAAGAGTCGACCAAGGTTTCCCAGAATGGCATCTCTTCCAGTTCAACGGTTGACACCCTACCAGCGACCCAAGTAGCACATGAAACATGTACTCAAAATATATTTATATATATATAAGTTGCAAATTAGGCTCTAAACAAGCACAAATAACATTCGTTGTTGCATCAGAGTTAGTATTTTGTTACAAATAAAACATGAAATTTCATTACAGTTGCCAAACAGTTGCCTCAAATGAGAAAAAAATCTGAAGTTGCTGTTATATTCCAAATAAGTATGATAATTCCATGTTGTATTTTGGAACAGAACTGCAACTGGCTTGAATAGTTGCATTTCTGTTCCAATAATGCACTCATAACTTTGAAGTTTTCAAAACCCTTCTTGAAACTAAGAGAAACATGAAGTTGCAGCAATGATATTATTTTTATTTTGTAACCATCTAGCAACAGCTTATGCAACTCATCAGTATGTCGCAATTATGTTGCAATATGTGATTTTTAAAATAAAGTTCAGTTATGCAACTTTATGCTCCAGTTTAATAACAAATGACAATAAGTTGTAAATTATAACCAAGACAAGGGTGCAACGGATCTGTTGAAGAGCTTAAAAGATAGTTTTTCTCACAAAAAAATGGAAAACAGTGAAATAGGGAAGCAGAAAGGAAGTTGTGGAAGAAAATAAAGAGAAATGGAAGTTTTCGAAAGCAAAAAAGGCGCATGTTGCTAACCAATGCATCATCATGCAGCAAAATAAGTGAAATTACGGATGAGAACGAGCCAGAAGTAGATTTTCAACGGAACCAGCAATTCAATCCAATGATCACAATAACGGAGAAAGTTACAACAATAATGAAGACGATGCCAACGACTCAAAAGAGAACAGTGACAATAATTGCCATCATGATGAAGAGAGCGACGATGATGATGAATCCATAAAAACCAAAGTTACAGACCCTTCGGATTTGAGCAATGAATTGAGGGCCTGGGCTATCAATTTCCAAATCAAACATACAGCTATCAACTCACTTTTAACCATTTTGAAATGCCACTTCACTGATAATACGTTACCTAAAGATGCAAGAACTTTAGTGAAAACACCGCGAGCTACAACGGTTTCACATGATGAACGTTTAGGAGGCGCATACTGGCATTATGGCCTGAAACGGATTTTATCTGAAGCTGTAACGAACATTAAAAACATCATAACCATATCTCTCAACGTCAACATTGATGGACTTCCAGCTTACAAAAGCTCAACTGCTTCATTTTGGCCTATTTTAGTAAACATAAATGAACTGAAAGAAATATGTTTGCAGTACTCTTTAACTCAAAACCTGTCAAGTATTTTTAACGTTTCAATTATGTTTTTTGATATCCAATTGTATAGATACCAGTGAACCATACATGGAGCATGCATTTATAACTTGAAATTTGCATAATAGGAACATGATGAACATAAAGTTTCAAATATGTTGATAAATTGATGCATTGATGTTACAAGTTGAAATGTCGCCATTTGCAACAGATTTGCAATTGAAAATCTGCACCAAGTGAAATGCTCTGAAAAGCATTCAAAATTGTTACATAATTGCAACGTATATGCAATGAACATTTTTACATTTTTTCAATTAACAATAAAACATACATTACCGACCAAATTTATGAGGATATATGATTTTCATGTGGGAAGTTTTATTTCGATTTGAATAAAAAATTTTTTTTTATTGAATTTAAATTGAGTTTGAATTAAATTTAAATTAAGTTTGAACCGAATTTGACTAAAACTAGAATTAAATCACATATTATAACGAAAACAAGCATCAAGAAAGTCAAAAAATGCCTTTTAGGCACTTTTCGCAAACATCGCAGAATTAATATGTTCGGGGAAAAATTATGACCACAGACTTTTTGCATTGGGTGCACGAAAAATGTGTTTGTTTGTATGTAGCTGTGCCGCTCATCCGAAATGCGCGCAGGTGGGGAGACAAATGAAAAATAATATTGATTTGTTGTGCGTGGTCTGGGTGGGGAATTATATGCTCAAGATGTATCAGAATTGTTTGTATTTGATTTTTACGAATGCGTACAGTGTTACATGTTTTGAAGATAGCTTCCCGACATCTTCAGGAGAAATGATGAGAAGATAATTAGATCTCTTTTGGTAGTATTTAACTTGAAAACCTGGTTTTTCCACCTATGGTGCGATCTGACCGTTCTTATCCTGACCATATCCGGAAGTGACCAATGTGTTTCTAGACACTCTATATAACCACCATGCTTGCTCTTATTATCGAATTCTGTTATCAGAAGGAACCAAACTTATCGTGCGGCATGTACTGCGTATTGTATGAGTTGATCCAATGGCCCATATAGCCCCAGATTTGTTCCAGCCATATCTTTGGAACCGGTTATCTGATCAATAACGTATGCGATAGGATGAAATGGGACCAGAATCCCTATCGATTGGCGTTGGAAGTATCCAAATTGGTCCAGCTGTTTTCGAGAAACGCTCAAGTCCCGTTTTGGCCCCCGGTATGTTCTCCGGGATTACCTGGAACGTATTCAGAAGTGGCCAATATAGTCCTAGATACTATTTCTGGCCTCTGTTGATATGGTTTTTGAATTCTTGTGTCATTTTATGTACCGCATGATAGCTTTTGCTTTGTTTAGGTCAAAGTTGACCCCTCACTCCATATCACTCAGAACTTACACACACACACATACACACACAGACATTTTCCTATCTCGTCGAGCTGAGTCGAATGGCATCAGTCCGAAAGTCGGTTTTTCGAGCGATCGCTATACCCCGCTTGGTAACAATGGTAAAAAATCACATATCAGGTCAAATGGTCATAATAAATAAATAAAATAAATAAATAAACAAGTAAATAAATAAATAAATAAATAAAATAAATAAAATAAATAAATAAATAAATAAATAAATAATTAATTAAATAAATAAACTAAAAAAAGTCAGTCGAGTGCAAAACACTGAAGAAGTCTGTAAGTCGCAGACGAAATAGGCATATCTGTTAAAAGATAAGCAAACTAGTAGAACTAAAAGGTATTTGCTCGCCTTAGTAAAATTAGATTCGCGTTCTACTAAAAGCTCCTCAAGTTTTTTCAGTTTTTTAAAAATAGTAACGTTTTGTTTTTGATTTTTGAAAAGTGATAAAGTGAATTAGTAAAAAAATAAATAAATCTTTATATATAAAAATGAACTTCTGTCTGTCTGTCTGACCCTTATAGAATTGAAAACTACCAAACCGATTGGCTTGAAAATTTGCATGCAGAAGTTTTTGGGGCAGGGGAAGGTTCTTAAGATGGTCCAAGACCCCTCTCC